>APFE030070342.1:1325-50055 GCA_000404065.3 Pinus taeda | reverse complement strand
AAGATCTAACTGCCATGGACCAAAAGAGTGATCACCAACATATACGCGCTTTTGTAATGTATAACCCGCGTGTATACGCACCTTTGTCTAGATTAACCTGCGTATATGTCTTTTTCTAATTTCTGAGTGCCTGATCTGAGATCTGTTACCAGAGAGGGTTGCCATCAAGGACAACACCTGTGCCATAGCTCCAAACCTGGGCCATAATGCCAACAGAATGTGCAAGAAGCATGATGAAAGGTAGGAATATTTCAAATGGTTTTTGGGTTGAAGTAGTGAGTACTGCGGTTTATCTAAAAAATAGGAGTCCTACAAGAAGTCTTGAGTTTAAAACTCCTTTTGAAGCTTTATATGGATATAAGCTTGCAGTAAAACACTTAAGAATATTTGGATGTAAATTATTTGCCCACATACCTAAGGAAGATAGAAAGAAATTAGACTCAAAAGCCACCAGATGCACTTTTATAGGGTATTTTTCGTCATATAAAGCATACAGATTATTTAATTCCTCTACTCACAAGATTTTTCTTAGTAGAGACGTTAAATTCCATGAGCAAGATAGTGAAGAAACTAAAGAGCACTATGATGGATGGTACATTCCGTACTTTTAAGAAGAGAATGCAGAGAACAATCAGGATCAGCAGCAAACAAAGGTAGAGGATGAACAACAATAGCAGCAACAGCAACAGCAACAACAACAACAGCAACAGCAACAACAGCAACAGCAGCAGCAACAGGAAGAAATAAGGTTTGAAACCACCACCCCACCACTCAGGAGATCAGGTAGGAAAGCTCAAATGCCTACAAGATATAGGGAAAATGCATTTATAACTAGTATGATGAATGTTGTTGAACCATCTAGTTATAAAGAAGCCAATGAATGTAATGAATGGAAAATAGCCATGGAATAGGAATATGATTCAATAATCATAAAAAACACTTGGGAGTTGGTAGAACTTCCTAGAGGAAAACAAGCATAGGTTGCAAATGGTTATATAAACCGAAAATCAATGCAAATGGAACTATAGAAAAACTGAAAGCTAGATTGGTTGCAAAGGGGTATACACAAAAAGAAGGGATAGATTAAGAAGAAACCTTTGCCCCTGTAGCTAAATTGAACAACATCAGAATGTTAATTGCCTTACCTACTAAGAAACATTGGATGATGCACCAACTAGATGTAAAATTTTCATTTTTGAATGGGGAACTGAAAGAAGAGGTTTATTTAGAGCAACCGGAAGGGTTTTTCCAAAAAGGAAAAGAACTCTTAGTCTATAGGTTGAAGAAAGCACTCCATGGACTAAAACAAGCTCCTAGGTCGTGGTATGAGAAAATTGATTCATTTTTTCTACAAGTTGGCTACAATAGAAGCAAGAATCACCTTAATCTTTACACCATGAAAGATGAACAAGGGTGAGTAGTGTTGATTTCATTATACGTAGATGATTTGATAATTACAGGGGATGCTATATATCTAATTGATGAAATCAAGCTGCAAATGTCATAGATGTTTGAGATGAAGCATCTCAGTGAACTCAGATACTGTTTAGGTCTCGAGATCTGGAGAGATTCAGGTCAAACATGTTTGTCTCAAGCAAAGTATGTCAAAGGCCTATTAGAGAAGTTTAGAATGGATTAGTGTAAGTCTGCATCGATACCATTGTAGCAAAACATCAAATTGCAGTGTGAGGATGGCTCAAAAGCGGCGTATGCAACACTTTACAGATAGCTGGTTGGGAGTATGATCTACCTAACCACCACTAGACCTGATTTGGCTTATGCAGTTAGCTTGTTAAGCCAATTTATGTCTAAGCCACTTGAAAGCCACTGGAATGCAGCGAAGAATGTTTTGAGGTATCTACAAGGGACTATAGATTATGGAATTATTTACACTGACTCTTATGATGTTAGATTGGCAGGACTTGTAGATTCAGATTGGGTAGGAAATGTAGATGATCGCAGATCTATAACAGGTTATGCATTCAGTCTTGGATTCAAAGTGATCACTTCTAGCAGTAAGAAGTAAAACACAGCCTCCTTATCCTTAGTCGAAAGTATCAAGCCATGTGTGCAGCAATGTGCGAGGCAATTTGGTTCTGGAGACTTTTCCAGGATGTTGGGGAAGAATAGACAGTCGCAACAACAATCAGATGTGACAATCAAAGTTAAATCAAGCTAGCCAACAATCCAGTGTTTCACAAAAACATGAAACATGTTGATACTCAATTCCATTTTGTAAGGGAGAAAGTGCAACGTAAAGAAATACATTTGGAATATTGTAATACATGTGATAATGTTGCGGACATTTTCACTAAGCCCCTTGGAAAATTTAAGTTTCAAATGTTTAGGGAGATGTTAGGCATATATGTGAACCCATTCTCCATTAAGGGGGAATGTTGAAGATAATGGAGGATATCCTAGAATAGGTAGAGTTGGTTCACGTAGCCTCAGGATAGGAATTAGTTTCTATTTCTTAGGATGTTGTTCTAACTTCCCTAAAACCATGTATTCTATTTAATGTGTAATGTTGATGAACAATGTAGAGCATTTTACAGAGCCAAACTCTCCTGGTTCAGACTCTCTTTCATAGAGCTGACCAGTGGGTTTTATTTTCATCAATACAAACATTGCCATTTTTATCAAGAATTTCTTGTACGAAACTTTCGAGCAAGGACTAGTCATCCCTTGGTGTTCTTAGCTGGAAGTTCTCTCTCCTGCCTCCGTTGCAACATTTATGATGCACTATGGATGGAACTCAATGCTGGAAAGCCTCACCCTGGGTTTCCCCATTTTGGTGGTTCCTCAGTGGACCGATCAGACGACTAATGCCAAATACATCGCTAAGAAGTGGAAGACAGGATTGAGATTGCATAAATGATCTGCAGATGGATTAGTGGGGAAGGAGGAAGTCGAGAAATGTATCAAGATGATTATGGAAACTGAGGTGGGCATTGAGCTGAGAGAAAATGCTTTGCGGTGGAGGATATTATCGAGGGAAGTAATGATGGAAGGTGGATCTTCCGATAAGACTATTGAAGAATTCGTTCAAGAGATTCCTGGTGAAGAATGGCGATCATAATTGCCTGTTTTAGGTTTCACTATTTGATTACCTACTGAAAAATCATTTCTTGAACACAAGTTAGAAAAAACCTTCTCTGATCCATCATCTGTGAATTATAGTTGTGAACCAGGATGAATTGTAGGATGGTCAACACAATCCTTTTCGAATCCATCATTCGTGAAGGGTAATCGTGGTATTGTTTTCTCTAGATGAATCCTTAGTATTGGTGGATACCAATAGAATTTATTTGCTTTCATCAATTTCCTATCCTTCAATATCCGAGAGAGCGAACATTGCTTTGAAAGCATAATTTTTTTCTCCTGATTTCCTATTTTGAAATAGTAAAACAAATTTAGGGGAGGTGTTTTTTTTAAATAAGAAACTATCATTTATGAATGATCTTGGTGAGCTAGTTAGTTGTAGTTTTAACTCTTATTTGAACATATGGTTTTAAACCCCTGTGTGTAAAAATGTTAGTCACCCCTGTATTTCATTATTGGGGCTCATTTAGCGAAGTTATGTACTTCTTAATAACATAGCATATATGGTCTTTTAATATCATATATTGTATTTTATCACAATTAATCTCTTTTTTATGTCGCTTAATGAGATTTTTTTAATCGAATCACATAAAGTTTTACTTAATAAGTTCTTATTTTATATAAAAGTATATAATTTTTGTAATTACTATTTAAATTAAATTTTTACTTAAAAACAAATATTTTAAATTTTATAATAAATTTAATGTATTTATAATTGTAACAAATTATAATATTTATGTTTATTAGGATAGAATAGATCGTGATATGGTATTTTGTTAAGGTATTCCACAGTGTAAGGGGTACTCATTCCAAATTTTGTGGGTAAAAAATATGGGCCTAGGCTAAGTGTAGCCAACTTAGACTCTCCAACTAAAGTGAGAAATTATGCTCTATGAAAAATTACATATATAATTATATAAGTTACATTGGTTAATGCTTCATTAATAATGGTTTATAGACAAATCATCCTGTAGTCTTGCTTTGGTGGTAACTAATAAATTTAGATGTGAAGTGGATCAATAGATATCTTGCTCAAACAAAAAACTTGCATAAATTTTGGTGGGTAGCAAAATCCTACAAAGTTACAATTTTACTTCTACATAAGTATTAATCAAAACATAAATAATGGTGTGAGTATATTTTTTATATCTTAGTTCTATACATTTTTTATGCAAAGGCTTGGTTAAATTATGGTGGGAAGTAATTGATGGTAGATATGTTACTTATTTGAGTATAAGTAATTTTCAAGTGTTTTATTTTTGGATGGTTTCCCTACTAACTTCAAGAATAAAAAATCACTACACAAATATCTAAAATACATGCATGAATATTGCAACGATATCCACAAATTATGGCATAAAATATATAAGCCAAATAGCCACATGGCATTATATTGTGCAAATGGTACAATAAGGTCTTGTTATGATCCAATCAAATGTTTGAAAATTATTTTTTATAATAACAATGAAAAGTAAATATTTATTTTTCAAAGCTAAACATTATAATTTTCATCAGTCAATGTAAACTAATAGTGATCAACAAATCAATTGTTAGAGTTGTTATCACTCAGGTTTTCCCAAAAGTTGTAAGAAAGGGAAAGGAGGCCGAGGTAACCACAAACCAATATTTTAGATATAGATTCTAGCCAATCTGCATCCAGAGAGGTCCCTCTCTTTAAGTTTTAGCTTTGTTTTTTAAAGATATTAGGCTAGTCGTGAAGTTTAGGAGTTTGTTTGATTTTGGGTGGTGAGATTCAATAGCAAAGGGGTAAGACTGAGTAGTTTAGGCCATTGGGCTAATGGATTCAGGTAAGATGGCTTTACTGGATTTGGGTTTCTTAACGAAAGATGGTTTCACAGGGAAAGATGGTCAAACATGGAACAAATAAAGACTTGGAATAGATGGAATGGGTTTCAAAAAGGGTGAAGGGAAATTAAAAATCCTTCAACCTATTTCAAGAGGGAACTTGGATGATTACTGATAAAGAGCAGTTAAGTATTCTTTAATACATAATCAAAGTGACAGAACTAGAAAAATGGAGCAATTAAGATTTCACTGTCTGTTCTAATTCCGAAGAAAACATAGAAAATGATAACTTTTGAAGACAGAGTGCAATAAAGCATATTCTGAATTACTCTTTTTTGTTTATCATTAAGATATGAAACAGAGATGATATAATAAACAAATAAAACTTTAAAACATGAGGTATAGAGGACTTATTGATCTAGTGTTTGCTTCAAGAAATCTGTGAAAAGTCCCTTGCATTAATTCTTTGTCCAGCAAACCATGAGAAAATTTGATCCAATCAACACTTTATTCCAAAAAACTAGTATTACAACAATGTACATGAATCCACCCCTAATACTCCAATTGAGGGAGTATTTATACAAAATATTTTACACAAAATATCTCATAACAGAGTGAGATATATTCTAGTGATGACAAATCATTTTTACAAGAAAATAGAGACAGTTAATCTCGAAGATAGGAGAAAAGCAAATAGATGTTGTGCTGTTCCTATTTGTGATGGGTGTGCTGGAGGCAGGCCCTTTTATTTTGCTTGTTGTTGTAACTTCGTGCTGACTGCCCTGTTTGACTGATACCCTTTACCTGCTCTGATACTCTTCGACCGGCTTTGACCATTGTTCACCTTTATTCATCTATGTTTATCTCAACAAGGTAAATAGCCCAAAATTTTTGTTTTACCAAAGGTAACTTTAGAAAATTTCTAACATATCTTCCCACCATTTCTGCTCTGGCAATTTGTGCCTCTGAAGTTTCCCAAGTGTTTCATCAGTCTCAGTGTATTTGAAAAAGTTAGGCGGAATGGTGAATAGATGCTTTATGTCATGCTCAATGTAGAATAAGTTCTCTAAGCTATCACAAAGAACTCGGCCTATGGGAAGTTCTTTCACTCCTGTTGCACTTGATGATGAGCTCGCTAGATTGCCAACATACCTATTCAATTTATCTGCATAATCAATGTGTTTTGTTAACTTATCATTAATGACCAAAGGACTTGGTAGCCCTTTACTCTGCAAAACTGTGAATTTCTCCATAAAATAATTAATTTTTACTTGCATGTCTTCACATCTTCGATCTAAGTTGTGCATTAAAGTTCTCTTGGTCAGAACTCTTTTGATTTCCAAAATGGTTTATGTCCTATTAGAGATGTCAAGTACTTCCAGTTGTTCTCTGTTTTTGGTATTCAAAAATTATATAAGCTTGTTGGCTTCTTCTGGCATTTTATCCAACTCTTCTCTTGTCTTTTGAATTGCACCATGGGTTGTTTTCACTAAGTCTAGCTGCTCATAGATTATTTAGATAGATGGCCATATTTCATTTATAGACTGAATGATATTAGCCCAAACGATTTTCCTGATTTCTGTCAAGGGCTTATCAAAAGTGAGCTCTTGTTTTAATATTTTTACTTTACTTTCTAAGGCTTTAATCTCCCTAGTTTTTTCCACAATACTTATTTTGGAGATATCATAATTCTTTTCTGCCTTCGCCAATTGCTCTTTCACTTGTTTCAACTCTATGATCTGTAATCTCAATTCTTCCATGGCCTTTATCAATTATTCTATGCTCATATTAGTACTGCTGCTTGGTGTTGTACCTACTGTTGATGTACTTGTTATTATTTCTGTTGTGACTACTGGGACATTTGGAGCTAATGTTGTTCCAATTGTGGAAGGGACTGCAGTTGAGACTATGGGGATTACCTCAGGAGGCTGAGAGGCCAACTCTCCCTGCTTTTCCTTTAGTGATTTTTCTAATGCCTGATCTGTATCATTTAATCTTTCATTAAGTTTCAGGAGCAGGTCCATCATGTCTTCTTCTGATTTCTGTTGTATAACTTCTGCAGTCTGTGGATGTGTTGAAGGAGGCAGTTTCAGCTATTTTCTTAAGGCATCAATTTCCTCTTCTTTATTCTTAATTAGTGCATTTATGCCTTTAGTATCTTTGGGATCATGTCTCAATCCAATAATGATTTCTTCTAGTGATTTGATCCTGTTATATTTGGACAGAGAAGAGGCTTTCTCCAAATGTAATTGAGCTGTTGTGTTGTCCAAGGAATTTTGCAATTTGTGGGCTAACATTGCTTTGTCCATCAGTGTGGAATAAACCATTTCCCCAATCTGCTTATGAAGCTCAATCAGGTCCATGGGATGAATATCTTTGGATAGGACCTCCAAGTTTGTCCTGATATAGTCTGCTGCTGACTGGGGTTGTTGCACCTTTGGCTTAAAATAACTCATTATCATTTTACCTTTTTTAATGTAATAGGCCGACATTAATCTCTGCTGGTTTGTGGGGGCCACTTTCAGATATTGACCATAAATTTGAAGCCTTATTGGGTCATTCCTGGCCTTTATCTCTGTGAAAGTCTTCTTAAAGTTTGAGGCATGTTTACTTTGTGGCCTATTGGAAGATACTTCTACACTGTGTTGTCTTTCTAGCTCCTGCCTTTGTGACCTAGTTGAGGTTACTCCCAATGGTGTAGTTTGTTGGCTGGCTCCTTCTTCTCTCCGGTTGTCTATGGTTTCTTCAATTATGTCCTCTTTTGCCAAAGGATTCAATCTTTGTCTCTTTACTCAAGGTTGTTCTATTGGTCCACTGATAGGTGTGATGGTTTATCTGTCCCTCTTTTTGTTTCTTTTTTCATTTAGAGGAGTCTCCAATGCTGGAATTTTTGCTGCTTTAGTTTGAGTTGGAGGAATTTTCACTTGACTCTGTTCTCTAGACTTTGTAGGCCAATCTGTCATTGTAGGCTACTCTGTGGTCTCCATTTCTTTACCTTTGGATGTAGCTGGTATGTTGGCTTTCTTTGGAGACTGTTGAGAAGTTTCAGCAAAGGATGTGCCAATTCCTGATTGTTGAGGCAACTTGAATGATACCTGTCCAAAGGAGTCCATGTCAAGGGTTTTTTCAAGATCTTTCATAGAATTTTCCATCTTTTCTTGCTCACTAATTTCTTCTATTAGGGTTCCTTCTACCGATTCATCCTGATTTGCAAACTGTTCAATTTATGGGATCTTATGATGTATATAAACTGATAGCCTATTCTTTGTTCTTCTGTCACATATGAAACTATTTGGGTCATATGGTACCCACCAAAAACTTTTCTTCAATCTAAGGTGGTCTTCTAAAATCTTTTCAGCATCTTTCCATGCATCTCTAGAATTGATGACATAAGGGCCTAGCTGGTTCTTTATTCTTAACTGGGCTTTCTGCTTTGCACTACAAAAATGGACTAAGTTTGCATTGATGATCTGTCAGAAATACTCTAGTGCAAACAATCTCATGGGAACATATTTAGGCAACTTGAAAGGGCAAAGTTTAGACCCATACATTCTGATCTCTGTGTGGTTTTAGTACAGGTATCATTCACCTATCATGTACTACTTGGAGAGTTGGAGAATCTTTTTCATGCCACTAGTGAGTCTAGGAGGGGGAAACCCTGCCAACAGAGTAGATGCTGGATGGACAAACTAGTCAATGAATTCATTATAGGTATAAGGAGACTACAAAGTTTTATGAAAAATTGAGCTCCAAAAGATCACAGACCTTTGATTTCCTTTTGAGTCCAATTTCCTGATAGGGAAAGGAAAACTATCTGGTTGATGATATAACAAAAGATGATATATAAGATATGTGTATTTCAAAACTCCTTCCCTATCCAAACTTATGAATTGATCATGGATTTTATTGGCAATGAAAGTGGCATAGTCATACTTGACAGCAGGGGGTTGTCCAAGAGTAAACATTGATAACAAAACTAAAGTAATATCATCAATGTATTCACTGGTATTAAATCCCATGATCATGGATATCATGTCAATAATAAGTCTACTAGTTTCAGTGAAAAAGATCTGCAAATAGGGAGGTGGACCCATGGGTTGATAATTTGGTAACATAAACATCTCAGCAATATGGGTTATCTCTGATTTGGGAAACTGAGGGGCTTTTTCAAGTACATGTCCCAGGGAAAGAGAAGCAAGGGGCTGAGTGGAATGCAATTGTATCATTTCATTAATGGACTCAGCAGTTATGGGAAAAAGAAAAATTTGGGATGGGGACATAACTGCTCTATGGACAGGGTTATAGTTGGCACAGCATTGATGAATGATATCTGGAAAAACATGGACTAAAGGGAGGAAATACATGGAAATATTTTTTTCCCATAGTTCAAACATGTCAGACTTGTTTAGATGACTATCTCTACTTTGGCAAAAGATTTTAAGATGATTACTATCACTATATAGGTCTTTTATCTAGAAATATTTGTTGGCCAAGGGTAAATAAACTAAGTCTTTATGAAGTGCGTTCATGGGCGGGACATTCAAGGCTATGGGAGTTTCCATATTTGGTTCTTGTTTATTCAAACTAGAATTTGATATTTTTATGGGAAAGATGGACTAAATAGCAGTTTGGGGTCTTTTATGGTAGTGACAGACTGATTTTAACTTGAATTTGGCTTTCTCTGGTAAAATTCTTAGTGGAAAACTGAAAGTGCAGGGTTGCAGGGCGAAAATGGATAAATACCTGGATTACGGAGGAAAATCGTACAATGGAGGATTGGTTGACACACTGCAAAGCTTGTGTTGTAGTCTTGCTGGTCAGGTGGTGGTTGAAAGGCTAGAACAATGGATTCGGTCGTTAATTTCCATGGGAGCTGGACGCAATGCATTACAGTGAAAATGACATTTTATCGTTCTTTTAATGAAATTTGTTTTGGAGGGTATTTTTTGGCATTTATTGGATGGGTGATGTCAGCGTGATGGGGCATTTTGTCGTCATGCGAAGGGTGGTAAGCGGTTTCCCCGCACCACTTTTGGGGTTGGGCAGATTTGGGCCGGGGGCTAGCGAGCATGTGGAACGGGCGACGCGTGGCACGGGTACGGCGGAAAACTGCCTGGTGATCGCGAGTTAAAGCACGGTCACCAGGGGGGTCGCAATATGATTGTCGACCGTCGAATGAAAAGGCAGAGATCAAACGACTGACAGGCTCTGGAGATGGCGGGGTGTTAACTTGCGGCCGGCCCAATATAATAAATAAGGTTTAACTGTATCGGGAGTGTTTTTATTGGTTGGAGGGTTTATTATTAATTAACCCAAATGGTTAATTAATCCCATTGTTTGTGCGGTAGGGGAAAGTTATTAACAAACTTCAGATAAGTTTATTAATTCTTATTTTTTAAACGATGACTGTGGTTGTATTTCAACCGGGCGAGAATACATAAAATATCGAGGTTTTTACATAGTTAACTAATACGGGGAATGGGTTAAAATTTATGGGAGTTATATAATAACAGTTAAAAATTAATATGAAATAGAATGAAATAAGCGCTAAGTCAATGTTTTAAATTTTACATTAAAACTTAGGCTAAAGTGAAAAAAGGGGTTTTCAAGCATTATCATGCATTTCCTAAGCAAAATAAGTTTTTCACTTAGGCAACTTTTATGAAACAAAATGAATGGTGGATGGATGTCTTATGAGTACTTAGGCTTTTAGGTGATTGGGCCGAGGGTCTAGTCCCTCCAGAAGTCAGAGAAATGCTCTGAGCTCCTTTGACTTTCAAATACCCTAATACTTTTTAGGGGAATTAGTGAAATCTTTAGGGAAAAATGTGGATGGAAGTTAGTTATTTAACCTTGCCTTGATTGAACTGCATCAAGTGTAATGTATGCCTTGCTTTGGTGATAAAAGTAAAAATCAATACATTTAGCAGCATTTTTAACCACAAGAATCATTCTGCAATATCATCTACCTACCCTACCTACTTTAACCTGACATTTTTTCTTCTTTATTTCGGTGCACTTAGACTGGAAAACCCTTATAAATCATCCTTTTCTTTTACATGACAAGCCTACCTAAGTCTACACTTATTATATCCAAGGGCTCAGATTAAACTGTTGAGTTCCTTTTTATTTACTCTACCTATCTACTTATCTGCCAAGATTAAACAGTTTGGTCAGATTTTATTATCTATCTCTAAAACATGAAATTCAAATATGAATGAGCCAAGTTTAAGTTGTTTGACTCTTCATAAATTGTGGAAAAATTTTAACAAATTGCACACAATTCCTTATTACAAAAAATGAAATAGTAGTGGCATTTGGGCTAGCACACTTTTCTGGTCTATTTTTGTTTGGGGTTCATTTATTTCACTTTTTCGACCATTTTATTCTTTTCACCCTTTGATTTTTCTTTTATAGTATACCCTCTTTACATTTTTTAACTTTTTTTATTTTTAACAATATGGAAAACCTTTGCAACAAGAAAAGGTATGAACATATTACAGAGTTCATCAAGTCAATCATGAAATATGACACCTATTGGTATAGGAGCATAACACTTACTCCACTTGGGGATGGCTTTTCCTGGTGAAAATTCAAGAACAGCAGATCAGATGGTCTTCTAAATGAGTTTGACTATGCTCTGAAATCTCCTTCTGTTGGTTGCTTTATTATATGTATGACAGTACCACTTGTGAAGCTTAGGGCCTTCTCTTCGGGCTTCAACTCCAATAAGTTACTATCCAATCCAAACTGTGACATTATCAAGGATATAATATGTACATGTTAACATCAAAATACATTAAAAAGTTGGATCAAAGTAATGTTTCAGCATCCGACCATTAACTGGTCCTTCTCCTGTCTCTGTACCATCCAAATTCTTGAGAAAGTAAGTATTTTTCCCTTGTAAATTCTGGATAATAAAAGGTCCCTTCCACAGGAAGTCAAACTTCCCATGTTTTCCTTTGTCTTCTCTCCTGGAATCCCATCTCAAAACTTTGTCTCCAATGTAGAAATCTTCTGCCTTGATTCTCTTATAAAAAAATTTCTTTAGTTTCTCTTGTACTACTTGGGATCTTTGATACACTTCTTCTCTGGTCCACTGCAAATGGACGGTTTGCTTAATTCTCCTTTGAATATCATTGGGCTCCACCTGAGCTTCTTGTAGTAGTTTCGTTATAAGAATTCCTAAAGATGAAGGAAATACAACCTCCAAACCATAGAATAGTTCATAAGGACTAGTTCCAATAGATTTCTTTGTACTAAGTCTGTCTGCCCACAATGCATTAGTAAGTTTCTTGTGCCAATTTTTCTTGTTTCCTTCCAATAATTTCTTAATGATATTAATTAGGCTTTTATCGGATGAATCAGCTAGACCATTACCTTAAGGGTAATAGTCTGTGGAATGACCTAAAGTGATATGATATTTGTTACAGAAACTTATCATTTTCTTGGATTTGAAGGCAGCATCATTATCAGTAATAATATTTTCAGGACAACCAAATCTAGACAGTATGTTGGTTTCTAAAAATCGTATAATGGCTATGTCATTGGCTTGTCTACAAGGAATGGCTTCTATCCATTTGGTGAAATAGTTTGTGGCAGTTAGAATCCATTTATGTTGGCCAGAAGAGGGAGGGTGAATTTCTCCAATGAAGTTCAGTCCCCATTGTTGGAAGGGTTTTTTAGTAGAAATTGGTCTCAAGGGTAAGGGTAAAATTTTCCTCTTGCCTTCAAAAATCTGACATTTGTGACAAGCAGTAACAAACTTCTTTACATCAGTGAACAAGGTTAGCCAATAAAATCCAGCTCTGAGGATTTTGTCTGCAGCTAATCTCCAATAAAGGTGTCCACCACAGTCTCCTACATGAAATTCTTTAAGAACCTTTTCAGATTCTTCTTTTACTAAACAATTCAATAAAATACCTTTATGATTTGTCCAAAAGAGAACATTACCTAAAATACAAAATTTTGATTTTTTCATCTTTAAAAACCTTTTCTTTGTTTTGGATAATCCTGGAGGAGCTTGCAGGTTTAGTAATACAAAAATTATATCAGCATACCAAGGTGAATCGAAGAAGGCCTGGCTGATTTGTGGAGTTGCCATCTCTTGTTCATTATTTAGTTCATTAATATCTAGGGCTTGGCAATTTGTTGCAGTCATGAGTTTTTCCAAACCCCGTCCTTTTATAAACTTTGTGGGTTTTATTTCAATATCATATTCCAATATAGTAGCAATCCATTTACCTTGTCTTCCTTCAATTCCATCCTGGGTCAAGATGTCTTTGACAACAGCATTTGGTATATAGGCTATTACATGGAAGTAGAATATATATCTACTCTAAAGTCTTTAATAGTTTTCACAAGTGAATAAGCTTGTTTTTCCATGATTTTGTACGTTAAAGGTGTATCTCTTAGTGCTTTATTAAAAAACGTTATGGGTTTCTCACATCCTTCTTCATATTTTTGTAGTAAAATGATAGCAATGGTATGTTCTGATGCAAATGAAAATATTATGAAGTCTCTATCAAACTCTGGACTTGTCAGGACCGTTGTTTTGGTCAAAGCCATTTTAATTTCTTCAACCACTTGTTTGGCTTCTACCATCCATTTAACTTTTGCATCCTTTTTCAACATATTATTCAGCAGTCTAATTAATTCAGCTAAGTTAGATATAAATCTTCTTAAAAAGTTGATCTTTCCTGGGAAAGCTTGAAGTTCTTTGACATTTCTGGGGTGGGGTATCTGCAGAATAGCTTCTACTCTAGCAGGATCAATTCTAATGCCATCTTTGGAGATGATATGGCCCAAGAGTTTGCCTTCTTCTAGACCAAACAATGATTTTTTAGGATTTAGAGAAAGGCCATATTGTCTACATTTTAAAAACACTTGTTTCAGATGATCTAAATGTTGTTGATCTGATTTAGAAAAAACAGATAGGTCATCTAGATATATGACCAATAGATCATGAATTTCTTTTTGCAAAAGTTGCCCCTGCATTCTTAAGTCCAAATGGCATTTTAACATATTTGAATATTCCCCATGGTGTTGTAAAAACAGTTTTTTCCTAGTCATCTAATGGGTGAACCAGAATTTGGTTGTAGCCTGAAAACCCTTCCAAAAGTGAAATCCTAGAAGCACCTACCACCCTTTGTAAAATGTGATCCATCTTAGGTAAAGGGTAATTGTCCTTCAAAGAAACCTTGTTTACATTCCTTAAATTGACACAAAGCCTAATTTCTCTTGTCTTTTTCTTTGTAGGTACTAAATTAGAAACCCACTCTGGAAATATGATAGGAGCAATTATCCCTGCTTCATACATTCTTTTGATTTCTTTTTCAATTAAGGGAAGCAGTATAGGGTTAATCCTTCTAAGCTTTTGTTTAAATGGTTTTTGATTTTCTTTTAAAGGGATTGCATGTTGAATTATAGAGGTATCATAAGATTTCAGGTCCTCATAGTTCCAAGTAAATACGTCTTGAAATTCTCTCATTAATTCAACATATTTGAGTTTTTGTTCAGGAGGCAAAGATTTGGATAATTTTGCCATTTTTGGATTTTCTTTAGTTCCCAAGTTATAGTTTTCAATGTCAACTTTTAGAGGTTCCATCTTTGGTTTCCTTGGGATATCATTAAAATCAAAGAGATCTTTGAAAGGAGTTAACCCTTTAGGCAACTCATTATCTTCCAAATTAATGATTTCAGATTCTTCTTCAATAATTTCATCAATGTCCATTTCTTCGAGATCCTGCATTTCTTTATTGGTAAATTTTGTTGGGTGAAGCATTTGAGTTGCGTTTTTGTTTGAAATGTTTATTACTATCTGATTTGTTTGATCAAATTCACTAACAGTATCTATATCTATATTAGTGCTAGAAAACTCTTCCTCTAGGGTTAAGAAGTTGTTAATTTGAATATCATTGTCGAACACTTACCAAATCTTTACATTGTCAGGTATGGCTGGCTTGTTTCTAATCTCAGCTGTGAAATGATGATTGGGCTCAAATGGTAGTTTACAGGTGCTAGCAAACATTGCCAAGCTATGAGCGTGCAAATTATGTTTTCTTGGAATTTTAGCCAATTGAGTTTCTAGAAATGTATTTAGAATCTCAATTACTGTTCCTTTGTAAGATATTGATCTGGGATTGTTTGTGAGAAAATTTCCTTTTATTTGTTGAATGATTAAGTTAGAATCTCCTAGGACTGATAACCTAATGGCCCCTAAACTCTTGACCAGTTTAAGACCTAGCAAGAGAGCCTCGTATTTAGCCATATTATTAGTGCATTTAAAGTTTAATTTGTAGGCATGGCCTTGAGCGTGATCATTCTCAAGATTGTGCACCCAAATTCCTGCTCCTGCTCCTAACTTGTTAACTGAACCATCAAATTCTAAGTACCAAAGGATCTCATGCTCATAGTTAGTATCAGGAGTCTCATGGATTTGTTTAATAGGAAGATTTTGTTTTTTAGTTTCTTCTGGTTCCTTTTGAGTATCTTAGAAATTTCTTGAATTTGAACACTAGACTTTTCATTTGTAATTTCTTCTTGTTCACCTGCTAAAACCTTGACTTCATTCAAAGGATCAATTTCAGCATTGTAAAGGATGAAAGAATCCATATCAGATTGAATGGAGTAGATAGGGAAATTTTGAGGTCTCTCCTGGCTACTTACCACATATTTCATTAAAGTTTCTCTGTATAGTTTCTTAAGTTGACCAAATACTGAAATAGTAGCGTAAGACATGTGCAACTGTAGAGATCCTTGAAGCTTTGCACCCCAAGATCTAGGCAGTAACATACTATAGTTTGGTGGGATATCAACTACTACTATGTCCATTAAGATAGTTCTGGTAGGATATTGGACTAAAGATACACATAAATCTTTGATTAATTGTAGACATCTGACCTGACTTGAATCAAAAGAGAAAAGATCTTTATACGCCCTGGTGATGTCTAGGTCTAGTTTCTCCATCATAGACTTAGGAATTAAGTTATGAGAAGCACCAGAATCAAACTTGGCGTTATGAAGTATTTTATCATGTATGTTTAGACTTACATAGAAAGGAGGTACTCCTCCATCTACTGATTTTCCATTTACCTCAGGGCCAAAAATCAATTCTGGTTGATTTACTGAATCTTCATTCACAGAAATTTGTAGTGATCTACTGATTTAACTTTTGTATACATCATGTTTAGCCAATTCTGATAATGGAACTGCTATTCTTAATTTGCCTACTTTAGCCTCAAGATTAAAAGGTTTTTCAGTCTGAGTTATCACATTTCAAATAGTGGGATTCCCTTTTTCTGTATTTTTTGTTTCTCTTTCCTTTTCAGGAATGGGGTTATGGGTTGAAGTTGTTTCCAAATCAATTTCTGGAGATTCTTCTACGTTTCCTTTGGGAGGAATAGAAGTGGAAGATTGTTTGTTTTGTGGTTGATTATCGGATACATCCTCAATTATTGGGTTATTTGGATTAGGGTTGTTTTTGGAAATAATATATACAGGGATGATATTACTCTTACCTTTGTTGGACTGTTTTGTATCTTTCTGTTTATTGTTTTCAGGAACATCTATTCTTCTACTCCTCAGATTGTATTGTTTGTGGACTTCATAAACAAGTGTATCATATCCCTCCCTGAAGTCAAATGATTCACCTAACTTAGTTTGGAATTGTTCAAGCATGTGAGCTTCCTAATCCTCTTGGGTCAAGAAGACTTGTTGTTCATTGTTAAGTCCCATCAAATTAATTTGAGTGTCTTCTGTTGGTTCATCAAAATTTTAGGCTTCAGCATAATTTTCCTAGAATGGGGGCCTAATGTTTTGGTTAGGTATAGTCTTTCCAGTATTAGGATTTTGGTTCTTCCTAAAATTTGGATTTCTACCAGTATTGCTTGGTTGACCCTCCCAAGGGGATTTTCTCTTGATTGTCGCTACTCTATCACCAAGCCTATCCATTCCTTTAATAATAGCATATAATTTCTGTTCAAAGGCAGATGGTTCCTCTTTAAAAGGTGTCTTCCTTTCAGCTCTGGCTCTAGCTCATTTAGATACTAGGTTGGCTTCAACATTGACAGCTATACTCTGTATCTCTTCTAAGGTTCGGGGGGCTCTTTCCATAAATTGGTATGCCATATCAGAATCAAAACCATCAGGGAATTTGATTAATTCCAAATCTGGAGAAGGTCTAAGATTTTGAAGAATAGCTTGGTAAACATTGTTAAACCTAGTACAGTAATCTTGGACAGTTTCTTGGGTGCCTCTTTTCAGGCTATCATATTCTGATAAAATGTGGAGAGGATCTTTCTTCTTTTCCCATATATTTAAGAATGTCTGATAAAGAGCTCATAGGTCATTAATACTATTTGCAGGAAGGGCTCTAAACCAATTTCTAACATCTTCAGTCAAACTTTGAACAAATACTCTCATTCTAACATCATCAGCATCAACTTCATATATTTCAAAATAGTCTGTCATTTTATTGGTATGTTGTTGAGCTGTGTAAGTGCCAGTACCATCAAATGGGGTAATATTACTCTGATAGTCTTGGGGCATAGCCCCTGGGTTGGTAGGTAAGTGCAGAGGAGAATACCTGTTTGCCATGGATGCAGGGATAGATGAGGCAACTGGTGTGGTAGGGATGACAATGGGAGTATAAGTTGTAGATGGAGGGGTGGAAGGTGTAGCTTGAGGTTGGGAAGTCTGAGGTGTTGATGATGGACTTGGAGGTGTGGTAGTGATCATAGAAAGTTTTGGTGTTCCTCCATAGGTAAGCTCTAATTGGATGGAGTTCTACAGATGTTTATCAAGATGTGAAGTTATAACTTCAAGCTGTAAATCTTCAAGAAATACGAGATCATAAATTATGTCGGGTAACTTAGATTCTAAAAATGTAACAAATAAATGGGTTTCAAACCACTCATGAACAGGCTTGTCCTCAAGGTAAACCCACTTCACAGGACAAGATCTTGATCTATACAGAGGCTGAGAACTAGAAAAACTGTCTTAGCTCTCTTTCCTTCTAAGAATCCTAGGAATCAGATTAGGGTTTTCAAACACAATTGGTGGATTTGGATCAGGATTAAATCTAATGTAATGAATCCTTTTTGAAGCTAGGTTTCTAGGTATATTTTTTGAGTTTTTCAATAAATGGTATGACAATACAACTTTAACAGTTTCTTTAAGAAGCTTTTAGATATGCGTTTTGAATGTTCTCAATGAATTTATTTGACCAGAGGAATTGATCAAGTATTTGAAACTAGATGTCCAATCTATAAGCTAAACTAAAGTAGCATTCATTTACTTCTGCAACTACAAAGAAAAAGCATTTCAAAGGCTACCTGGCTAGCTTCAGGCTCTGTCTATAGCTTAGAAAGTAGACAATAGTAACAAATAAATTATTCAGATCCCCAGTATGGTCACGACTATGTTATCACTCAGGTTTTCCCAAAAGTTGTAAGAAATGGAAAGGAGGCCGAGGTAACCACAAACCAATCTTTTAGATATAGATTCTAGCCAATATGCATCCAGAGAGGGCTCTCTCTTTAAGTTTTAGCTTTGTTTTTTAAAGATATTAGGCTAGTTGTGAAGTTTAGGAGTTTGTTTGATTTTAGGTGGTGAGATTCAATAGCAAAGGGGTAAGACTGAGTAGTTTAGGCCATTGGGCTAATGGAGTCAAGTAAGATGGCTTTACTAGAATTGGGTTTCTTGACAAAAGATGGTTTCATAGGGCAAGATGGTCAAACATGGAACAAATAAAGACTTGGAATAGATGGAATGGGTTTCAAAAAGGGTAAAGGGCAATTAAGAATCCTTCAACCTATTTCAAGAGGGAACTTGGATGATTACTGATAAATAGAGTTAAGTATTCTTTAATACATAATCAAAGTGATAGAACTAGAAAACAGGAGCAATTAAGATTTCATTGTCTATTCTAATTCAGAAGAAAACATAGAAAATGATAAATTTTGAAGACAGAGTGCAATAAAGCATATTATGAATTACTCTTTTTTGTTTATCATTAAGATATGAAACATATATGATATAATAAACAAAGAAAACTTTAAAACATGAGGTATAGAGGACTTATTGATCCAGTGTTTGCTTCAAGAAATATGTGAAAAGTCCCTTGCATTAATTCTTTGTCCAGCAAGCCATGCGAAAATTTGATCCAATCAACACTTTATTCCAAAAAACTAGTATTACAACAATGTACATGAATCCACCCCTAATACTCCAATTGAGGGAGTATTTATACAAAATATTTACACAAAATGTCTCATAACAAAGTGAGACATATTCAAGTGATGACAAATCATTTTTACAAGAAAATAGAGACAGGTAGTCTCGAAGATAAGAGAAAAGCAAACAGATGTTGTGCTGTTCCTATTTGTGCTCGGTGTGCTGGAGGCATGCCCTTTTATTTGGCTTGTTGTTGTAACTTTGTGCGGGCTGCCCTGTTTGACTGATACTCTTTACCTGCTCTGATACTCTTTGACCTGCTTTGACCATTGTTCACCTTTATTCATCTTTGTTTATCTCAACAAGGTAAATAACCCAAAATTTATGTTTTACCAAAGGTAACTTTACAAAATTTCTAACATATCTTCCCACCATTTCTACTCTGGCAATTTGTGCCTCTGAAGTTTCCTGAGTATTTCATCAGTCTCTCTGTATCTGAAAAAGTTAGGCAGAATGGTGAATAGATGATTTAACTCGTGCTAAATGTAGAATAAGTTCTCCAAGATATCATAGAGAACTCGCCCCATGGGAAGTGCTTTCACTCCTGCTGCACTTGATGATGAGCTGGCTAGATTGCTAGAATACCTATTCAATTTATCTACATAATCAATGTGTTTCGTTAACTTATCATTAATGACCAAAGGACTTGGTAGCCATTTACTCTGAAAAACTGTGGATTTCTCCATAAAATAATTAATTTCTACTTGCATGTCTTGACATATTCTATCTAAGTTATGCATTAAATTTCTCTTGGTCATAACTACTTTGATTTCCAAAATGGTGTTTGTCCTGTCAGAGATGCCAAGTACTTCCAGCGGTTCTCTGTTTTTGGTATTCAAAAATTGTATAATCCTGTTGGCTTCTTCTGGCATTTTACCCAACTCTGCTCTTGTCTTTTGAATTGCTCCATGGGTTGTTTTCACTAAGTCTAGCTGCTCATAGATTACTTGGATAGATGGCCATATTTCATTTATAGAATGAATGATATTAGCCCAAAGGATTTTCCTTATTTCCATCAAGGGATTATCAAAATTGAGCTCTTGTTATAATGTTTTTACCTTACTTTCTAAGGCTTTAATATCCTTAGTCTTTTCCATAATACTTATTTTGGAGATATCATAATGATTTTCTCCCTTCGCCAATTGCTCTTTCACTTGTTTCAACTCTGTGATCTGTAATCTCAATTCTTCCATGGCATTTATCAATTCTTCTGTACTCATATTAGTACTGCTTCCTGGTGCTGTACCTGTTGTTTATATACCCATTATTATTTTTGTTGTGACTATTGGGACATTTGGAGCTAATTCTGTTCCACTTGTGGAAGGGACTGCAGTTGAGACTATGGGGATTACCTCAAGAGGCTGAGAGGTCAACTCTCCCTGCTTTTCCTTTAGTGATTTTTCTAATGCCTGCTCTGTATCATTTAATCTTTCGTTAAGTTTCAGGAGCAGGTCCATCATGTCTTCTTCTAATTTCTGTTGTATAAATTCTGTAGTCTGTGGATGTGTTGAAGTAGGCAGTTTCAGCTATTTTCTTAAGGCAACAATGTCCTCTTCTTTCTTCTTAATTAGTGCCTTTATGCCTTAGCATCTTTGGGATCATGTCCCAATCCAATAATGATTTCTTCTAGTGATTTGATCATGTTATCTTTGGCCAGAGAAGAGGCTTTCTCAAAATGTAATTGAGTTGTTGTGTTGTCCAAGGAATTTTGCAATTTGTGGGCTAGCATTGATTTGTCAGTCAGAGTGGAATAAACCATTTCCCCAGTCTGCTTATGAAGCTCAATTTGGTCAGTAGGATGAATATATTTGTCCAGGACCTCCAAGTTTGTTCTAGTATAGTCTGCGACTGACTAGGGTTGCTGCAACTTTGGCTTAAAATAACTCATTATCATTTTACCTTCTTTAATGTCATAGGCCGACATTAATCTCTACTGGTTTGTGGGGGCCATTTTCAGATATTGACAGTAAATTTGAAGCCTTATTAGGTCATTCCTGACCTTTATGTCTGTGAAATTCTTCTTAATGTCTGAGGCCTGTTTGCTTTGTGGCCTAATGGAAGAAACTTCTACACTGTGCTATCTTTCTAGCTCCTGCCTTTGTGAGCTAGTTGAGGTTACTCCCAATGGTGTAGTTTGCTGGCTGGCTCCTTCTTCTCTCAGGCTATCTATGGTTTCTTCAATTATGTACTCTTCTAACAGAGGATTCAATCTTTGTCTCTTTGCTCTAGGTTATTCTCTTGGTCCACTGATAGGTGTGATGGTTTATCTGTCCCTCTTTTTGTTTCTTTCCTCATTTAGAGGAGTCTACAATGCTGGAATTTTTGCTGCTTTAGTTTGAGCTAGAGAAATTTGCACTTGACTCTGTTCTCTGGACTTTGCAGGTTGATCTGTCATTGTAGGTTGCTCTGTGGTCTCTATTTCTTTACCTTTGGATGTAGCTGGTATGTTGGATTCTTGTGGATACTGTTGAGAAATTCCAGCAGAGGATGTGCCAATTCCTGATTGTTGAGGCAGCTTGAATGATACTTGTCCAAAAGAGTCCAGGTCAAGGGTTTTTTCAAGATCTTTCATAGCATTTTCTATCTTTTCTTGCTCACTAATTTCTTCTATTAGGGTCCCTTCTACCCATTCATCCTTATTTGCAAACTGTTTAATTTCTGGGATCCTATGATGTATATAAACTAACAACCTGTTCTTTGTTCTTCTGTCACATATGAAACTATTTGGTTCATATGGTACCCACCAAAAGCTTTTCTTCAATCTAAGGTGGTCTTCTAAAATCTTTTCAGAATATTGCCATGTATCCCTAGAATTGATGACATAAGGGCCTAGCTAGTTCTTTATTCTTAACTGAGCTTTCTTCTTTGCACTACAAAAATGGACTATGTCTACATTGATGATCTATCGGAAATAATCTAGTGCAAACAATCTAATGGGGACATATTTAGGCAACTTGAAAGGGCAAAGTTCACACCCATACATTCTGATCTCTGTGTGGTTTTGGTACAGGTACCAGTCACCTATCCTGTACTGCTTGGAGAGTTGGAGAATATTTTTCATGTCACTAGTGAGTCTAGGAGGGGGAATCCCTATCAACAGAGTATATGCTGAATGGAAAAACCAGTCAATGAATTCATTATAGGTATAAGGAGACTCTAGAGTTTTATGAAAAACTGAGCTCCAAAAGATCATAGACCTTCGATTTCCTTTTGAGTCCAATTTCCTGATAGGGAAAGGAAAGCTACCTGGTTGATGATATAAAAAAATATGATATATAAAAGATGTGTATTTGAAAAATCCTTCTCTATCCAAACTTATGAATTGATCATGGATTTTATTGGCAATGAAAGTGGCATAGTCATACTTGACGGCAGGGAGTTGTCCAGGAGTAAATATTGACAACAAAACTAAAGTAATATCATCAACGTATTCAATGGTATTAAATCCCATGATCATTGATATCATGACAATAATAAGTCTACCAATTTTAGTGAAAAAGGTCTGCAAATAGGAAGGTGGACCCGTGGGTTGATAATTTGGTAACATGAACATCTGAGTAATACGGGTTATCTCTGATTTGGGCAACTGAGGGGTTTTTTCAAGTAGATATCCCAGCGAAAGAGGAGCAAGGGGCTGAGTGGAATGGAACTGTATCATTTCATTAATGGACTCAGCAGTTATGTGAAAAAGAAAAGTTTGGGATGGGGACATAACTATTCTATGGACAGGGTCATAGTTGGCACAGCATTGATGAATGATATCTGGGAAAACATGGATTGAAGGAAGGAAATACATGGGAATATTGGATTCCCATAGTCCAAAAACATCAGACTTGTTTAGATGACTATCTCTGATTTGGAAAAAGATTTTAAGATGGTTACTATCACCAGATAGGTCTTTTATCTGGAAATATTTGTCGACCAGGGGTAAATAATCTAAGTCTTTATGAGGTTTATTCATCGGCGCGACATTCAGGGCTATGGGAGTTTCCATATTTGGTTCTTTTGTATTCAAACTAGAATTCGAGCTTTTTATGGGAAAGATGGACTAAACAATAGTTTGGGGTCTTTTATGGTAGTGACGGACTGTTTTTAACTTGAATTTGGCTTTCTTTGGTAAACTTCTCAGTAGAAAACTGAAAGTGCAGGGTTGCAGGGCAAAAATGGAATAATACCTAAATTATGAAGGAAACTCGTACAATGGCGGATTGGTTGATAGGCTGCAAAGCTCATGTTGTAATCTTGTTGGTCAGGTGGTGGTTGAAAGGTTGGAACAATGGATTCGGGCGTTAATTTGCATGGGAGTTGCACGCAACGCATTACAGTGAAAATGACGTTTTATCGTTCTTTTAACGAAATTTGTTTTGGCAGGTATTTTTTGGCATTTATTGGATGGGTGACGTTAGTGTGATGGGACATTTTGTCATCATGCGAAGGTTGGTAAGCGGTTTCCCCGCATCACTCTTGGGGCTGGGCAGATTTGGGCCGGGGTCTAGCGAGCATGTGGAACGGGCGAAGCGTGGCAAGAGTACGGCAAAACACTGCCTGGCGATCGCGAGTTAAAGCGTGGTCACCAGGGGGGTCACCATATGATCGTCGACCATCCGATGAAAAGGCAGAGATCAGATGGCTAACGGGCTCTGGAGATGGCGGGGTTTTAACTTGCGGCGGGCTCGATATAATAAATAAGGTTTAATTGTATCGGAAGCGTTTTTATTGGTCGGAGGGTTGATTATTAATTAACCCAAATGGTTAATTAATCCCATTGTTTGTGTGGCGGGGGAAAGTTATTAACAAACTTTGGATAAGTTTATTAATCCTATTTTTTTGAACGATGACTATGGTTGTATTTCAACTGGGAGGGAATACATAAAATATCAAGGTTTTTACATAGTTAACTAATACAGGGAATGGGTTAAAATTTATGGGAGTTATATAATAGAAGTTAAAAATTAATATGAAACAGAATGAAATAAGTGTTAAGCCAATGTTTTAAATTTTACATTAAAACTTAAGCTAAAGTGAGAAAAGGGGTTTTCAAGTGTTATCATGCATTTCCTAAGCAAAATAAGTTTTTCACTTAGGCAACTTTTATGAAACAAAATGAATGGTTGATGGATTTCTTATGAGTACTTAGGCTTTTAGGTCATTGGGTCGAGGGTCCGGTCCCTCCAGAAGTCAGAGAAATTCTCTGAGCCCCTTTGACTTTCAAAGACCCTAACACTTTTTGGGGGAATTAGTGAAATATTTAGGGCAAAATGTGGAAGTTAGTTATTTAACCTTGTCTTGATTGAATTGCATCAAGTGTAATGTATGCCTTATCTTGGTGATAAAAGTAAAAATCAATACATTTAGCAGCATTTTTCAACACAAGAATCATTCTGCAACATCATCTACCTACCCTACCTACTTTAACTTGACATTTTTTTATTTGTTTGGTTGCACTTAGATTGGAAAACCCTTATTAAATCATCCTTTTCTTTTACATGGCAAGCCTACCTAAGTCTACACTTATTACATCCAAGGGCTCAGATTTTACTGTTGAGCTACTTTTTATTTACTCATCTGCCAAGATTAAACAGTTTGGTCATATTTTATTATCTATCTCTAAAATATGAAATTCAAATATGAATGATCCAAGTTTAAGTTGTTTGACTCTTCATAAATTGTGGCAAAAGTTTAACAAACTGCACACAATTCTTTATTACAGAAAATGAAATAGTAGTGACATTTTGACTAGCACACTTTCCTGGTCTATTTTTGTTTGGGGTTCATTTATTTCACTTTTTCGACCATTTTATTCTTTTCCCCCTTTGATTTTTCTTTTAGGGTATACCCTCTTTACATTTTTTTAATTTTTTGATTTTTTGACAATATGGAAAACCTTTGCAACAAGAAAAGGTATGAACATATTACAAAGTTCATCAAGTCAATCATGAAATATGACACCTATTAATATAGGAGAATAACAAGAGTCTTTCCTTAGTAGGGACTAATAATATTCCATAAAAATATTTAAATTTAATTAATAAGCACATAAAAACTTAATACTTACAATATAATAAGTTTCTCAACAATGAATATGCACACCTACTTTACCATGGATATTATTAACTTTTAAATAGGTTTTGTTACAATACTATGGGCTAATACCATGGCTTATTAATACCACATGCCCCAAAACCATAACTCATTTCATAATAAAGAAATAAAATGTAAAATATTTTAGACATTACATATAGCATTGATTATATAGAGTGAGAACTCTCCATCATGGAAAGAGGGAGGGAGAGAGAGGGGGCTAGGGAGAAGGAGAGAGGGAGGGAGATAGTGACAACCCTAGCGAGTAGAGAGAGAGTGCGTTGGGTAAGAGAGAGAAAGATGGAGAGAGAGGGAGGGAGAGATTGATGGAGATGGAAGGGGAGAGAGAGGGAGGGAAGAACAAAGACATAGAGAGAGATTGAGTGACAAGGTAGGATGGAGAGAGAGGGAGAGAGGATAGGAGGGAAGATAGAGAGGAGAGGTGATAGATATGGATAGAAAGGGCAAAGAGAGAGGGGGAGAGAGAGAAGGGGAGAGAGAGGGAGATAATGACAAAACTAGAGGGTAGAGTGAGAGAGTGGGGGGCGGGGGAGTAAAGAATGAGGGAAGAGAGAGAGAATGAGAGATGGATCCAACCTAGATAGGTTATGTGTATATAAAAACCACCCTAGATCCATCTTAACCCAAGATATATAAAGTGATGAGAGGGATCAAATCACTTTTCACTGTAAAAGAGGTTTGCTTTTCAAAAGATTTGATCCCTCTCGGCACAAATCACTTTTCACTATAAAAGAGGTTTGCTTTTCAAAAGATTTGATCCCTCTCAACACTTGATAGGTCTGTAGTGAAGATGGATCTAGAATCGTCTATTAAATAGTTATAAAATTATATCAAGTATAAATATAATTAGGTAACAACATGAATTAATAAATTATAATATATTTATTTTTCTAAATATATAATAAATGTATATATATTTATAATTTGTTGAAATTAAATTTAGTCTTTTTTAATTTGTAAAAAGAAAAAAAAGGAATTATCTTATTTGGTTTAAAATTTTATTTTATGATTAAGAATGTTTTAAAAATAATATTTTTACTCTTGGATGCGGGTGTTTAAAAGCGCTGGTACAGCACAACAAATTTGGGCTAGCAAGTGGCGCGACCACTGGCCACCCACGCTTCCACCTAGAATATCACCGCCGACATTAATGGCGTTTTAATGCAATGCGCAGGCCGAGGAAAACTCAATCTAGTTCTTAAGATGGCATATTCAGACCGCCTTCCCCCAGTTCCACCTCCTCTGAATTGCAACTGTCTCCCTACTACTGCAGAGCCGAGATTATGCATGACAACCAGTAGACGATGCCAAATTTTGTGCTGCATTGACATGGTAGATGATGCCCACTTTCTCACAGAGTCTTCTTTGCTACCTTCAAACTGATACTTTGGCCTTGAATATTGGTTCTGAACAGTGGATTACCGGTCCTCCTGCTCCCATTAGCCATTCAATCCCTGGCACTACTCCTCCTCGTCCTCGTCTGCCAAATTACGATCAAGTAAACATGCCTCATCTGCATCATAGGATGCATTGCAAGAGGGCAGTAACAGAGGAAAAGCAATTCGCCCCCATCCCTATCACTCTCTAAATCGACCCCTTCTGACTCTTCCTCCCCCTCGACGATGGCTCATAACATGGGACATTATCCAAGCACCTACAACGGTCAAGGATGAGCTCAGATGATAGGTTCTCGGCGTGTTGAAGATGTTCCATAGCCTCCTACTATCTTTGTCCCATCTCTGCAACCCAATCACTCTACCCAATTCCAATTTCTCTGCACAGTGGACCGCCCATGCATAATTGCAACCATTTTAGTAGCTTTTAGAGAGGAGCGTCAAAGCTCTGAAGTCCTAGCTCGCAACATTCAGGAGAGGACCAACAATAGTGAAATAAAAGCCCCTGGCAGAAGCTCATGGATGCACAAAAGCCATGAAGAAGCTCCCGACCACATAGGTGCAACTCAAGGATCAATAATCCAGACTGCTTCAAGACTATGGAAGCAACGCCAAGAGATCAACAGGACAAGGAAGATGACATGGAGGCGTACAGGTGTCTGATAGTGGAAGAACCTCCTCCCACTAATGACACCTAGCCGCCAAAGTTTTTTTCAGGTTTTGGGTTACTGGCTCCCAACCTTAGGGGTCTATTTTGTTGTTTCTTTTATGTAAATGTTGTTAATTTTGATGTTTGTTCGACAAACTATTCCACTCTGAAATTACAGGATACTACCCCTATGTGGGCAGCAAACACTTCTAGTTTTGGACTAGTTTCCCCAGTGCGGGTAGTCACTTTCAGTTATTGGTTGTTAAACATGGCATAATCTAAGTCTTGCTCTGTAGAGGTCAGTGCCTCCTTGTATCATTTTTGTTACATTAATAGAATTAGTCATATTTAGAAAAAAAAAAAAAAAAATTAAATAATTAAAAGATAAGAAGATTGACATTGTAACAAATATTTTTAAATTTCAATTTAATATATGTTTATATAAGAGCTTTGAAGAGAAAATGATTACCTTTTTAATAATAGAAAGACAATCAATTTAAAATACTTTGATTTAGATTTTAAAAATTACCAATATTGACATAAAATTGAACACAATATTCTTAAATATTCCTATTCTTTTTTTTTTATCATCTAAGTACCACACTACATAAAAATTATAGTGTTGGATAAACCATTAGTTTCCATACTCCTCTCCCTATACACATGTTGAAGAGCAAGATGGTTGACAACCATTCTCAAGCCTTTGATCTCTTATCTAACATTGTGAGACATATCTTATAATATGATATCTTTGCTCATGGTTTACCCATTTGATGACAACATGGGAATCACCAAACGCATGTAAGATGTTGAAGTTTCTAAGTTTACTTAGTTAGAAACCCTCCATGCATTTTATCTGATTTATTCCTACCTACTCGTTATCTTCCTTAATAAATTATATAAAATGTAAATACTAAAAATAAACACTAGTGCATGTTCAACATATTACAGATCAACAACTAAAATAAACAAGAACAAACACACCACATGACACCATTATTTTTTGGACTAATGTCCCCAGAAAAACCCAATATGGGAAAATCGGTGTAGCTATTTGAGGGTTTTCTTATTAAGTAATATCATAGTACAATCTAGGTCCCGAAAGTGACCTACCCAACAGAGAATTTCCCTAGAAGGAATACAACTCGATTTCTGAGAAATCTACTCGCTGAAACCCTGGATAATCCTCCCGACAACTACTCAGTAGCAATCTACCCCAAAAACCCAAGCATCTACCCAATCTTGACTGCGTTAGCCTCTCCTAGCTCAATTGGCACTGTGTCAGCCTATATTGGCCTGCATCAGCCCCAGGAGGCCCTGCGTCAACTCTCTGAGCCTCTCCGTCAGCTACTCTAGCCCCTTTGGTGCTCTCCACAGCACTTAGATGCCTCTACGTGGCCTTGGGTGAGCACTAGTTGCTCCTACATCTCTCTCTGGCTATCCTTTTGCTATCCCAGCACTATCTATGCCTCTCTATCTCTTTGTACTCAATGCCCCTCAGCTGCTCTCCCGATCACTGATTCTATCACTCTTAGCAAACACCGCTCTAGAGAATAGAATGACTAATCACTCTGGTGTATTCTCCAAGTGACCCTCAAGCCTCCTCTTATACTTTTCCTATTGACATATCAACGACCGAGATTAAGTACCTAATCAATGACTAAGATTAGATCTGGCTTGATCCATGTCTTTTGGACCACTCTAACACAGATTCATATTAATACACATTAATATTTTATTTTCCCTAAGTTTAGACTTAGGGACTCCATTAAAAATATTAATTATTTTAATATCTCCTTATTTGTTTAGAATCTGCCCAAACTCTTTTTGGTTATTGGAGACCTCATGTGCCCCAACCTCTCCACCAAATTTCATGGATGGAGCACATCCAATGCTACCTCAAATTAACACTCCCTCTTAGCGAGGACTGTGTTATAGCAATACTCCTCACTGAGAAATACTCTGATCATCCGGAATCAGTACCTGTGCTAATGCTAGGCCTTCGTGCCCAACATAATCTGCACTGCTACATCCTGTACTACTGCCCATGGTTCTGCCACTTCCACTGCTGCATCTGTACGACAGCTCCCTCTGCATCCATGTTATTGTTGGTCCTTCCCCCCAGCACTGCATTTGCACTGCACCTCCTCTCATCATGTTGCATCATGTTTCCCACTACTGCATTGTAACTCAGCTTTTGAGAAGTAAGTAAATGATCTCCCAACTGACCTCCATGTTGGGTTAGAAACACCCATTGATGTTGAAGCTCCCTCTACAGCTGACAAGTGCTCCCTCTCTCTGACCTCTGCGTTGCTGCAACAACTCCCTATGTCTCACACCATTGCACACCTCTTTGTGCCTTAATGCACTGGTGCAACACTCATGTGCCTATCGCACTGTTCCAACCTGCTAGCCTTGCACTGTCTCGAAACTCCTGCATTGTAGCTCTCTCTTCCACTCCATCCACATCCATCTCTACCCACTCAGCCAGTCCTGTTACTCCTCATCGGGGCTCCCGTAGAAAGGTCTAATCCAATAGTCTGGGTACCTCGAGGATCCTGCCCCTCGTCGCCTATAATCCATCTGACTACAGCTCGATGTCTCCCCACTTCTGCTTAAGTGGTGTGTTTGCACTCACGACACAATCATCGTCTATCAAAACTTCATTCTCTGCCCATGTTGGTGTTGACTTAGTCTTGGAAGACTCTTCCTTACTCTTCTTCCCTGGACACTGGGTCGCATAATGACCTAGCTCCCCACAGTGGAAGCAATTGATGTTGGAGAGATCTTTCTTCTTCCGCTTTCCCTACTTTCCCATGATGCTAGGGCCACATCCTCGGCCTCATGTTTGACCTTGATCCCTTTGCTACTACTACCTGTCTTCAACTGCTGTCTCATCTCTTCCTGGCGAAGAGCTGCCCACATCTTATCCCAAGGTGGGAGATTCCCTTTTCTCAGGATACTCTGGACAAATACTTCCCAATCTTCTGAGACAACATTCAGGGTTGTCCTCACCATAAGTTCCTGATCTAGTATCACTCCTATAACAGCCAACTAGTCTCAGATCTCATTCAGTCCTCTAAGGAAGGTGTCAATTGATTGCCCCTTCTTCATGTGATACGACCTCATCTGGTTCTTGAGCAGCATTCTTCTCTACATAGAAGTATGCTGGTACAACTTCTTGAGAGCCTCCCACATCTCAAATTTCATTTCCTTCTCGGTTATATGTGGTACCACATGATCCTTGACCTCGTCAAGGATAATACACTTGGCCCTCGTCATCGCCTCTTCGTACCTGTCATCATTGGGGTGGACTGGGATAGCTATTACCTTCAAGGCGAAGTTCTTGACATGATTCATGTCAAGCACTGATAAGATTATGGCCTTCTAGACTGCGAAGTTCAATGCTCTGTCCAGTCTATCCTAGGCTCTTACCTTGTGTAGTGCCATGGTGCTCCTCTACTTCCCTCCTAGAAGTTCTCTATTCGACTCCTCTAAGTCTCTACTTGCTGTGTAGAAGTTCTCTTCTGGATGCCCTCTGAGTCCTTATTTCCCTCATGGAAATCCTTATGCCACTTATTGAGATGCCCCATACTCTAATCGACTTGTGCAGCTGCACTTCTTATCCGGGATCCTCGGCTAGAAACCCTCGGTAACAACTCCTCTGGCCCTGCTCTCTTAGGTACTATTCTAACTACATTACCTCACCAGCTCCACTCTGCAATATTCATGCAACCTTCTAGAGCCCAACAACTACCTCTCTGTGAACTGCGCCAACCCCTCTCTGCCTCACATTGGCCCTTCGTCACCCCGGATAGGTCTGCGTCAGCACTGGGATGCCCTACGTTATCCCTCTAGCCCTTTGTGTCAGCAATGTTAGCCTCTTTGATGCTCTGTGCAGGTCTCGGCTTCCTCTGCATGGCTCTGGCTGGCTCTGTGTCACACTTCTCAGCTTCTACGCTACTCGAAACAACTTTTGTCACCTAGGGACAACTATTTTCTACTGTTATTGCTCCACTCAACTGATGCCTCTTAGTCCTCTTGTGATTTGCAATCACCCTCTGATACCATGTTGAAGTTTCTAAGTTTACTTACTTAGAAATCCTCCATGCACTTTATCTGATTTATTCCTACTTACTTGTTATCTTCCTTAACAAGTTATTTACAATGTAAATACTGAAAATAAACACTAGTGCATTCTCAACATGTTACATATTAGCAATTAAAAAAAATAAGAACAAAAACTCCACATGACACCATTATATTTTGGACTAATATCCCCGAAAAAACCCAATGTGGGAAAACCGGTGTAGCTATCTAAGGGTTTTCTTATTAAGAAATATCATAGTACAATCTGGGTGTCGAAACTAGCCTACCCAACAAAGAATTTCCTTAGCAGTAATACCTCTCAGTTTCTAACAAATCTACTAGCTAAAATCCCAGATAATCCTTTTGACAGCTACTCAACACCAATCTGCCCCAGAAACCCCAGTGTTTGCATAATCTGGACTGCGTCAGCCTCTCCTAGTTCAATGATGGCACTGGATTAGCCTATCTTGGCTTGCGTCAGCCTCAAGAGGAATTGTGTCAGCTCTGTAAGCCTCTGTGTCAACTACGCTAGCCCCTCTGATGCTCTCTGCAACACTTAGCAGCCTCTATGTGGCCCTACATGAGCACTAGTTGCTCCTGCGTCTCTTTACCTCTCTGTATCTCTGTACTCAATACCCCTCAACTGCTCTCCCGATCACTGATTCTTTCTCTCTTATCAAACCTCGCTCTAGAGAATAGAATGACTGATCACTCTGGTGTATTCTCGAAGTGACCCTCAAGCCTCCTCTTATACTTTTCCTGTTGACATATCAACAGTCGAGATTAAGTCCCTAATCAAAGGCTAAGATTAGTTCTGGCTTGATCCATGTTTTTTGGACCACTCTAACACAAATTCGTATTAATACACATTAATATTTTATCTTCCCTAAGTTTAGACTTAGGGACTCCATTAAAAATATTAATTATTTTAATATCTTCATATTTGTTTAGAATCTACCCAGACCTTTTCTGGGTATTGGAGGTCTCATGTGCCCCAAACTCTCCACCAAATTTTGTGGCTAGAGCACATCTGATGGTACCCTAAATCAACTATCATTTTACATTTGTTGGTAATAATGCAAGTTAAATGCCACCAATTCTACATAATTATTTGAACCCTCCCTCAATATTTCCTAAAACGTAATGGAATGACATTTGCAATGAATAGGATTATTTCCAATCTACATATAACAGGATCCCTTGTGATTATTTATCATAAAAAGCCTAGGGAAAGATCTTATTAATTTTTTCTTAAACCACTACCCTCACTAATTTTTCTTCCTTATCTTGTCAGAAATGACCCAATATGATGAGCATATTAGATGTAAACTTTATTGGAGGAATATTTTTTTCTACGAAACTTGGAAGGTTATTTGTAAACCATATTCCCCAGGCCACTAATAACGAAAGGGCCTTAAAATACTTTGGTTATGGACTCCTTACCCCATTACTCCATCCTACTTCAATATAATAGACTAAACAGACATTTTTCAATCTTGTTAGTACCCTTGTTTCTAGTGATACATGTCATAAATAGTCAAAATATATGATTGAATGGGGATTTGTCTCCGCATTGACTTTGCAAAGAGAACATGTGTAAATCCTCTCCCAACTCCTATTCTATAATCTATCCCATGTTAATACATTATTCATCATTAAACACAACATAATCATCTTTACATTAGGATCAAATTTCAACATCCAAAGCTAGTGCCACCACCATTGAAGTTCTCTTCTTCATTCCTCTGTACTTTAAAACATATCTCCAATCCTAGTCTTGTAAACCCTTAAAGTGGGACAATAACAGTATATATCGTCATAACATTCTTAGATTCAGTTATGACACTTTTCTAAACATGAAAAAAAAATCAGTTTTATGAATTTGCTTCATTTCCTATGAGGCCAAGTTTGTTTTTCATAAGCCATCCTTACCTCTATATCAAATCTATAAGTGGATATAAATGTGAAAATTCATGCCAAAACATTTATCCCTTACTAATTGAATCATTTCCTTTACCTCCAATCCCAACTAGGGTCCCCTCACCCACCTTCCAAGCTAGGGCCACCCCTAATCAAAGGAAACATTGTCAAAAATTCCTTCCACATCAAAATAGTATTCTTAGGTTTGTCCACCATTCTCATCTAATCTTTAATTGACTTCAGATAAATATATTTTTGGCTAACCACTTGACACCAAAATTTCACCTAGATCAAACATTAAAATACTCTTAGCTACAAAAAATTTTGAGAAAGGAAAACTTTTGTCAAGCCCTTGTCCTCATAACAACTTTGACACAACTAGATTCTCCCATTTTTCCCACAAAATCATTTTTATCCTCCCTAGAAAAACATAAAAATTATGCTTCTAATAATTTCCAAGAATCCCTTCTAAAATCCATAACAAACATTTCTATTAGATAGGAATGGATTTAAACAAAAGTCATTTTCATCCCTATGAGAACAATTTGTATCTCCAATATGCTAATTGTTTTTTTAGCGTAGCTATAAGCTAATGCTAGTTTTGTTTTAAATAGTATTTGGTTTTATGTAGAACCCTAAATAAGTCATCCAATATTCTAAATCCACCCTAAATTAAGGAAGAAGTGACAAATAATAAACTTGTTTCACCTTATCTAATTCTAAAAACGAGATTGATGATTTACCTATGTTAACCAAAATTCTTGTTACAATGTAATACAAACCCAAAATCTCATGCAACTTGGTTATATCCCATATACTACCATCGGAAAATACTATATCAACTACAAATAAAATATGTGAAATATACAAGTTCAATCACATATGAACTCCTTTGAACATCCATGATCTCTTTTCCTCCATTAATGGTTTGCTTAGCCACTTAGCCACTAGAAGAAAAAATAGAGGTGACAAGGGAAATCCTTGCATAAGCCGTCTTCCTTCTCTAAAAAAATTGAAGCAATGTCATTAATGAGAATTAAGAAATAAGTTGTCGTTATACAACTCATCACCCATGTAATAAAAGATACCTCAACTCCTAGATGCATCATCAATAAGCTTAGGTAAAGCCGGGTAGCCATGTCAAAGGCTTTTGATAAATTGACTTTTATCACCACCACCTTTAATTTCCTTAATATAATTTTATGAATTCACTCTTTACAACCTCAATAGCCTCATGAATATGTCAACTAACTAGGAAACCAAACCACTCCTTTGAAATTGTCTTGGACAAAAACAAATTGACCCTATTTGCAATGATCTTTTCCACTTTCTTAAATATATAGTTGCATAAATATATTGAATAAAAACAATAATAAGGGTCTGGATTATCTTATTTTTTAATAAAAGAAAACAAAGTGTATTCAAATTTGCGAACATTCTTTTAGGTAACCTATATGCTTTATCACCTAAGAAGACTACTTTCTAATAAATCTATGAATACCAAAAATAATCCCAAAGTCAAGCTTTTCAAACTTAGGAATTTCTAATAAATCTATGAATACCAAAAATAATCCCAAAGTCAAGCTTTTCAAACTTAGGATTTTATCCTTTTGAAGACTACAAATTCTCTCTTTTAATTCCTCAAGAGATAACTCCTCCATTATACTCTTAAAATAAAATGGAATGCCTATGTCAATATTATAACCTCTGTAATTGAAACCCTCTCCTTAATGTTGACAATATTTTATAATTTCGCCACTCCTCTTGCCATTAATTCTTAAAATTTTCTTGAATCTCCCCTATATGTCTTTAAAATATTCCAAAATAATTTGTATTTTTCTTCCCTTTGTAAATCAATGAAAAAAATTAGAGTTCTCATCACATTTCCAACTGAAGTTCCCTACTTTTTAACATCCAAGCAGTAGCTCTTTCCTCCAACAGCCTACTCATTTTTTCAAAATTTATTCTTTTTTATTTAGTTTCTTCTAACAGGAATACAACTCCATATCATTCATATCTCTATCTGTTATAGACATATTTGGGCACTGCAACCCCAAGAACATATGTCCATAAACCAAGGGCTTCTAAATCCCTAAAAATGTTGTTTCATACCCTAAAGGAACAAGGTCATCTGATTACATCATTTCCTAGAAGTTATCCCTGAAAAACTGCTCAGAACTGGTCAAAGCTGGACCATACAAACTACTCCATGCTGAGGGTGCGATGCATCTCACTTGTTACACATAGAACGTGTGATGCATACTGAAAATCCCTTCTGTAGGGTGCGATGAGCGAGAGCAGACAAATGGCAGAGGCAGTTTGCTAGGTGGAAACCCAGAGAATCTTCTAGAAACTGCTCATTTGACACTTGCCTCTTTGAATTTGCCCAGGGATGAGTAAGAGATCATGAAATATCCAAGTGGAACCAAGAACTATCAGTGAAATGACACTAATCAAAATCCTAGAAGTTGACTCACCCGCCTGCAAATATCTATATATGGATCCCTCATCTTAGAGATACAGAAGCTGGTATTTTGTATTTTGTAAGGAAGTGATGTTGGTTTCTCTATGAAACATTGTATTGTTGGGTGATCTAGCTTTTCATGAGGTGAAGAGGGCTTTCATGCTGGGAGGATGGCACTAGATCAGACAGCTTGGTTGTAATCCTCTCTTCTACTACTTCTATCAATAAAGTTGTTTGAGTTTTCCTCCATATACTTGTATATTTTTTAATCTTGTATTTTTGTATGCATTTGTATGGAATGTATATCTGATCCTACATTGTTTATGGTTATAGATCTCTATGCTTTGATGGTATTTTGCTGCTTTGACTCCACAGGTGTTCTTTGAAGCGGGACAAGTGAGAAAGAAGTGGCGAAGCTCTATCAAAGGAGAGAGGAAACAAGCAAGGAGCCAAGCGAAAGACTGAGGTTGGTTCTCTCTGCTTCTCTCTCATCTATCTCTCATAAAGGAAAACACAAGTTACTTTAAATTGTTTGTTTCTAAGATATCTACCCATCTTAGGGGGACTAGCAGCTCTGAATGGACACTAGTTTTCCCGATAACAAAATGGCTACTCCACTGGGGAGCAAATAATTTGTTTGTTTGTTTCTATTTTTTGCTTTATAAACTACAGACGGAGCCTGAAGTTAAGCCAGCTAGCCTTCGAACTGCATTTTCTATGCAAGTGCAAAGTAGATCAACACTGCTTCAATCAATCTCCGGGTTTGTTTATGAACTGAACAACTGACTTGCAAACATCATAAGAGCCCTGGTGGTAGTTCAATAACCTCATTAGATCAGCCCCTGTACTTTGTGTTTACTGTCTATCATTAGCTCAGCCTAAATCCCTAAACTTAGCTGCAAACTGTGAGTGAAAACCAAGCTCAGTCTCACCCCTGGACCATCGCACTGTCTCTCATTGGCAACCTAGATGCATCGTACCCCCATGTGTTGCAAGTGAGATGCATCCCTGTTTCCCTGTGTTATGGGTGCGATGATTGAATGAGATTGTTTCTGCCTCCAGATTTTGATTTTTCCTTCATTGTTTTCAGCTATATTTAGTAGTTTTGTTGTCTATGATCAGTATATCACTCTTGAAACTCTCTTCCTTTGCATTATTCAGCCTCCATTGATAAAGAATTGTGAATTTTTTTTTTATGTATTTTTCATCATTTACAATTACCCTTTGCAAATAGTAGCTTAATCGAATTGTCGTCTTTTGATTTGAAAGTGTCGCAACTGTCGTTTTCAGTCAAAGAAAAGAGTGTCGTAAAGTCTTCCTCTTTTAGATAGTTAGTTACACTTTTGCCATTGTATTTGATTTGAATCATCAATTCTTTGAAGTGTCGAAACTGAAAGTGAAAGTGTCGTCTTAGTCTTCCTTTCGTTTTTGAAAAGAAATTGCTAAAGTGTCGCTTTGAAGAAAGATAGTTCAATCTGTACTTAGTTTTCTTTTGTTATTCTCAAATTAAGGAAACTGAAAAACAAATACATGCATGTGAATTTTCATTTAGAAATTGATTTATGACAATGCATCTTAGTGTGTGCTCTCTGCTCTATGTTCAAAGAATTTTACTTCTCTTTCCTTAGTAGCTAGGATTTTCATTGCTAAAAGAAAGTAAACAATTGTTTATCATCCTAGATTGCATATTTAGGAATTGTATATCTACATCATGTGGTGAACCTTAAACGTAAACTTCTTAAGAAAGATCAACTACAAAATAAACCTCAATGAACATAAAAACGCTTTGGAACCTAACGCACAACATCTAGAAGTCTAGGCTAGAGACATATTCCGGCATCATAAAGCCTGGAAACTATCGTTTTCATCGTAGGTTTGGTGATTCCTCCTCTTTGATACGAAAAGTGCTAGTACGGACTTGTGCTCCCACATACCATAGAGTATATATTGGGAGACCACAATAGGCTATATCGTTTATCCTTAGGATGCCGTGTTTGCCGCCTTATTAATCACAATGCAGTGAACACAACATTCGGGAAGACTGACTGCCGTACGTAAAAAGATTCTGCAGTTTTGTGATTGGTTTGGTAATCCCTATGTCTAGATTTCCAAAATAGTCACTTTCGTTCCTTTTTAGAATCCTTAAAAGAAAAGGTCTATCTAAGCACTTGTCACTTCAGGCTCATTAAAAATTGAAGGTGACTAGAGTCATCTTTAGCTTTTTCTCGACTCTTAAAAATTGGAAAAGAAAGTTGTGTCAAAGTGTCATAAAATTCATTTAATTCAGAATAACATTTTCTCCTTTTTATTTTGAGTTGATCAAGTAATCCACAATCGTGGAAGAAATTCAATCAAAACCCCATCATTCACGGAGACTAACGAGTCAACCGTCTTTGACTCTAGAAGCGAAACCATTTTGGGCCAAGCGAACTCGTTTAATTGAGTCAAAGTCTCGTGGTTTATTTGAAACTTGTGTTTCAACATCCTAAAAGACTCCAGTTACTCCAACTATTTCTGATATCCCTGCGCCTACAAAAGAAGTTCAGAAGTTACAAGAGGAAATTATAACTGATCCTAGTGTAATGGTAAACACTTCTATTCCTAAACTAGCTCCATCTAGGGCTAATTCAGAAGGTGTAACCCCTCCAACATTTGCCATTGTAGAGTCTGTACCTTCTTCGGCACCAGAAATATTTTACAGACCTGATGATCTACCTCTTCCACCTGGACTAATTTCTATAGAAGAGATTATGGAGGATCTTCCATATAGTACCCCATTGCATTTTGGAACTAGGATCCACCTATATCCTTCTACTACAGAAGTTAGTCATCCTTCATCGCAAGTCCCTGTAGAATTGCTAGGAAGTCTTTTGGATAGACTCGATATGTCTGAACAACCATCGACATCTAGGACTATGTCATCTGATAAAACAGCAGCAGAACCTCCTATTGCTACTCCAACAATGTTCGCTGGTGTACCATTTGTCCCAACTAGTTCTCAACCACTAGATAGAGTCCAACTAGGGACTATTTTGACAGTATGGTCTGTTCCTATTTGTTCATTTAGAACCTTATCTGGAATTTCTTATGTTGAGTCTCAGCAACTTGATCCTTCGCAAGAGTATCAATTTGGCAGTCCAGTCTCCAAAGGCCAATTTTCGCTTTGAACACCGAATTGTAGCCATATGGGGGGCAGTATGCCTTTTCATTGTTCCTTCCGGGAGAATAACCATATGAGAGTTCGCAACAAAATTTGGGTCAAGCTGGAATCACATCGAGTGGTTGGGTACCAATACTGCTTCAACAACCAAGAGTTGTATATTCAATGCAACAAAATCAACCTATGTCGAACATTCCCACTACACTGGCTATTATGATGGTGTCACAAGTACTAGCGCTGCCTGTTGTATGTCAACCTCCAGCCTCTCAGGTCATAATATAACAGTATCTTGTCTCTACGACTCAATCACAACCGCCGATTAGTGGCCCCTTAACTGAAGTGACTCAAGCTCAAATGGCTACTATAACCCCTCATCTTGGTCAAACATCCAGTATTGGACAACAAAAAATGGTCACACAGCCATTGCTAGTGAAATATCAACAACCGAAATTCCAGTAAGCTTACCGAGGACCTGAGCAACAAAGATTTGCAGGTAATGGGCAACCATATATTCAAAACGGTTACCAACAATCATATTATAATGGTTATGCCCATCAACCTTATCAAATTTATCAGCATTAAATACATTATGCTGGTATGCAAAGACCCACATCTCAGGTGATCCCATCTTATCCTGGGTGTGCTTCGCCAAACCTGAATCAACAGTTGCCCTTCGTAGAAACTTTAGAATTACCACATTTGAATCGGCTAACAAATGATCCAATTGCTTACGCCCCTTGGTGGCCAGCGATTCCTCATAAACTTTCATCAAATATTCCTAAATTCAATGGAAATTCGAGTGAAGATCCATCTAATCATGTGATGACCTTTCATCTGTGGTATTCATCCAACACTCTCAATGATGATTCGACTAGGCTTCACCTTTTTTAGCGAATGCTAACTGGTCCGGCAGCAAAATGGTCCTAGAGCTTCATTCGATAACTTCAACACCCTTGCCACCACCTTTTTAACCCATTTTCAGTTACCCATAAAGTACGAAACAAGAACAGAGCTTCTTACCAATTTTAAGCAGACGACAGCCACTCACATATCTGATCATATTCATGAGTGGCGATGTCAACATAGAATGGCAAAGACATATGTTCCTTATCAGCTATTAGCTGAATGGTTTATTAAGTCATTGTTACCTTCTATTACAGAAGATGTGGCCAAGGGAGGAGTTGTCACTAAAGAGCAAGTCATTGCTCATGCGCAATATCTAGACTTGATCTATACTTAGTCTGGCATGCTCTACGACAAAATTCCTGATGCTCCTAGACCGGAATTTACCGTTCCTCCTCCTCCTAAATTGAACAGGGACTCTCATGCCAGCGACAGCGTGATTGGTACCTCAAGTACGCAAACTACGAAGGCCTCATTTAGTAAAGCCCTTGCAGTTTCCAGTAAAAAGGAAAATGACAAACTTCCTGCCTCGAAAGTTAATGTCGTGTCGATCGACAAATGCAAAGAATCGAAGCAACCGGGGGGCAAGAAGAAAAAGAAAAGAAAAAAGAAGAAACAGGATGATTTGTCTCTTAAAAAATCTTTTGAAAACCCTTCTGGGCAAACGAAACCTAGTCGGACATGTCTCATATGGGATGAGGACCATTGGACGAGAGATTGTTTGCATAAATCTGAGATTAAGAAGTTCTTCAAGAGTTCAAAAACCTCAGCAGTATTGACTGATCCATTTCCAAACCCAGAAACCAAACTGGTTGCTAGCCAAAATACTTCCCCATCCCAAGTGCTTATGTTGTCCATTTCAAAGCAGCAAAATGATGCTTTGATATCGACAAGGAATAAAGATTACCGGAATCCACAACTGTCAAACAACAAGGTTGTAGATCAACATAGTAGTTCGACAACAATTTCAACCAAAGTTATGCCACCCATCATTCTTGAGCTAATGATAAAGCCGCCGAAGGGAGTAGTACACAAATCGACATTTAATCCTCATGCTCGAGCAGCATAGAATTATAATATAGTAGAGGATCTGGCCCAATCGCCATCCGCTATGTCGACACTTGAAGTACTGCAAAATTGCCCCTCCCAAAAGCAGGCTCTATTATCAGCAATAGATGGGATTGGCCCAACGGATTCCAATCTTGTGGCCTTTAATCATAAAGGATACGAACCTCAGTTACCGGCTCAACTCGCTTTCCTCATACAAGTGAAAGCCCTCAACAAAACTGTTCATCGAACAATTATTGATGAGGGGGCATATACATGCATTATGTCAATGAGTTTCTGGAAAACTTTAGGTTCACCACCCTTGTTGCGATCGTCAATGACATTAAAAGCATTTGATGGATGAACATACACCCTGTACAGGATTTTAAGTAACTTTCAAGTTGAATTGGGGGGAAAAACAATAGAAATTAATGTCGAAGTTATCGATGGAAACCTCGATTACAACATCCTACTGGGAAGGCCCTGGATTTATGCAATGGCTGCTATTGTGTCAACATACTTTAGAAATACTGCATTTACTTTTCAAGGAGGAATTATGATCATTGACCAAGAAACATTTCTCCCCAACAGTTTACAAGTTACGGGAAGCATCCCAATGATCCATGGAAGCTCTCAATCACTTCAAAATATCAGAGTAGGCCTCCTAAAAGACCCTACCTTGATGGGTACTTTTTCCCTACCACCTCCGAGTAATCTGGCAGAAGTGGCCACAGTGGAAACCTGTAATATGGTATCTTCTATATCTACAAAGATTCAGAGTATTTCCGAACATGATGTTAGCATGGATCATCACCAGGTATTGCCTCCAAGCCCAATAGAAATATTGTAGCAATCAAGTTTCTTGGCCTGGGCGGCAAACCCAAATCAAAGCTCATCGAGTGTTTGGATAGATAGGTCTAAGGAATATGGCACCTCTTCAGATCCTTGGTCACATGTACATTCTACAGATGAAGGAATCATTCAGTCAATGATGATAGGAGAGGCACCATGGGAAGATTACCACCATTGTTCCCATCTTCTGGATTACCAAGAAGATTATTCCAGTGACCTTAATAATCCTTTTGTTATTGATTTTCTATCAAATATTGTAAATATGGTGGATTCCGAGCGAAACCTGTCCAATATTGAAGAAACTATTACCATAGATATTTTGACCAAACCAGATGTTGTATAGAATATTCATGTCGGTAAATCTTGCTCTTCTTCAAAACTAGAAATATATTTCACTCTCTTTCGTGAGTTCAGAGATGTCTTTGCATGGTCATATGAAGAAATTCCAGGCATTGACTCGAGCATAGTTGAACACGAAATCAAGATGTATCCAGATGTCAAACCAGTACAACAACGACTTCAGCAGGTACACCTAAAGAAAGCCGCTACCATCAAGGTAGAAGTTGAAAAAATTTTCCATGCTGGTTTCATTTACCTGGTTCCTCTAACTAATTGGGTATCGAATATTGTTCCTGTGATGAAAAAACAAGGAACGATTAGAGTGTGCGTTGATTACAGGGATGTAAATCAAGCTTGTCCAAAGGACAACTACCCCACACCCTTCATCGATCATATAATTGATGAATGCGCCGGATGCGAAATCTTTTCATTCATGGATGGATTTTCCGTGTATAATCAAATTAATATCCGCCCACAGGAGCAGTCGAAGACTACATTTATATGTCCGTGGGGCACATTCGTGTACCGCAAGTTACCTTTCAGTTTAAAGAACGCAGGGGAAACTTTTCAGAGGGCTATGAATTATGCCTTCCATGACATCAAGGACATCATTCAATCATATCTCAATGATCTACCGGCTCATTTTCGAAAGCAGACTGATCATCTGTAGCATTTGAGAGCTATATTTCTACATTGCCGACACTACAAGATATGACTCAATCCGTAAAAGTGTGTGTTTTGTGTAGGTCCTGGTCATTTGCTTGGCTTTGTGGTTTCTAAGGATGGGATTTGACTCAACCCATGTAAGGTTCAGATAATCATCAATATGCCTCCACCTTCAAATTTTCTCCAGATTCAGAAACTCCAAGGGAAAGCAAACTTTTTGAGGAGATTCATTCCAAATTACGTCGAACTTGCTAAAGGTTATATGTGTCTTTTGAAAAAAGAGGTTCCCTTTAACTGGGATCAGGTTGCACAAGCTTCCTTTGATGTTCTAAAGGAATCCCTAATAAAAGCATGATTAATGTATGCTCCTAACTATCAAAGAGACTTTAACCTGTATCTAGCTGCAGTAGATATGACCATCGCAATGGTTTTAGTTCAAGAAGACAACGGAATCGAACATCCTGTCTATTATTTAAGTTGAAACTTAAATGATACAGAAAGTAAGTACTCCTATGTTGAAAAGCTAGCTCTTGCCGCTATTCAAGCAGTACAGAGATTTCGACACTATATCCTCTTTCGCAAAACTACCATTTTGTTAGATTGAAACCCTATGACTTACATTTTGTCGCGTCAATTACTTGGGGGAAAATATTTGAAATGGATAGCTATTTTGCAAGAGTTTGATCTAGAATTTGTAAAATCCAAATCAAAGAAATCTCTAGTTTTCACAGAGTTACTATGCGACTTCCTATCGTCATCCAATGATTCAACATCCAGAGCATCAATCATGAATGAATCTTTGATTCTGATATCGTTGAGCGAACCGTGGTATGGAGATATAATCATCTATCTCCAAACCCAAGCATATAGGCCTAATACCTCTCACTCAGAACAACAACGTACTTGATACCAAGCAAAAGACTACATGATCATCGGTGATACACTTTACCATCGTGGTATCGATAGAGTTTTGCGAAGGTGCCTCACCCATGAGGAGGCTGAAAAAGTCTTGAATGATTGTCATTCAAGCACATGTGGGGGGCATCAATTTGGTTATGCTACGACACAAAAGATTTTACGAGCAGGTTACTTCTGGCCAACAATGTTCAAAGATTGCATAACCGCAGTCAAAAGTTTCCATGCTTGTCAAATCTTCGACCGCAAAACTAGAATACCACCCACACCTCTTTATCCAATAGTTACTGTTGGACCATTCGTCAAATGGGGCATAGATTTCATGACATGTAACCGCACCTCAGCTGGGGGGCATGGGTATATCATAGTCGCAGTTGACTATTTTATGAAATGGGCCAAGGTGATGCCTACATTAAACAACAGTGGCGAAATGGATGCTCTTTTCTTTTTCAATCATGCAGTCTCTAGATTTGGTGTTCCACAAGCTATAGTCAGAGATCATGGATCACATTTCTAGCTATTTTAAACATTTGCATTAGGATCATATAACTTAACCAAAATAAAACTCCAAAAATCAAAAATATATATATATCTGTTTATAGTTTTTACATAATGTTTTCTGTCCAAGACAAAATCGGTCATATGACCCAAAAACTCAAAAATGCAGAAAAGCACCCTAGACTAATGGTGTTGGTGATAACAAGTCACCATCTATGCAATCATACATAGGAGCCTAGTCCATCGACTCAGCATGCTAGTGGTATGGCGTTGTAATCTCACAGGTAACTCGTCGGTCCTCACATCCGGAATAAAAAGGGTGAGACCCTCGATTTGATCCTGCAATACTGCAAGGATCTCGGCTATGTCTAGATCGTGAAGGATAGCCCTTGCTACAGCCTCTCCTACTGGAACAACAACTGCTACCCTCGGGCGCACTGCTGGTCGCACTGGTCCAAAATCTTCACATATACATGGGTTTGATTAGTCTTGATAATATTTATAAAACACAAGAACATTATAAAAGCAATAAACAGTGATATGGTCAGATATTTTACCTATAACACCCCACTGCTTGCCAGCCGGCAGCACCAAATCTCCGTCACCCTGGAAATCCATCCCAGCATATGGATACTCAGCAAAGACCATTTGCTGAAGATTGAACCACTCAAAGAAGGCATCAGAGAATGAAATCTACGACTGACCAGCATGTCTAGCCATAAGATCAACCCATCTCTACATTTGTGGTTCTGTCGGTGTTGGCACTCCGAGTGAAATGTACTGTGGCTGCATCAGTGGGATCTTCTCCAAGGAGAAAGCGGTTAGAATAGAACCATAACCAAAGTTCTTGGATCTTCCGTTCTTCACCTTGGTAAGCTGTTCTTTTATCACTGAAAGTACTGCATCACACCAGTTGAATATCTTTGGTTCAAGGCATTCCAAAGCATACTGCATATAGGACCTATTGGCTAAGTGAAGAGCCCCGCTACCAGCCAATCTAGCAAAGGTGAATAAGATAGTCCTCAAGGACTGGTCAGTGACATCTCGAATACTAATTTTGTTGTCCCTACTCGGCTGAGATCCATCTCTATAGAATTGGTGAATATAATCCCTCAAGGATTCACCCCCATGGACAGATCTTGATAGTGAGAGAGGGGCACCACGCCTCGATAAACCGGTCAAGAAGTAGATATCATCAACAGTCAAAGGGATGGATTTACCTCTAATCTGGAACACTTGGTTGGTAGGATCCCATGCATTGAGAAGATATTGCAACAAGTTGATTTGTTGCCTCATGTTGGATATGCAAAAGAACTTAAGCAAGCCACAGTTCCGCAATGCAGTCACCGTACCTGGATCATGTAAGGCAATCATATCCTCTTCTTCATGTTTGCATTCACACGATGTAATTACCATCTTGCTCCGATGAACCCCTGAAAAACAAACAAGAGAAGAATTAGGATCCTGATTTGGGCAAAAACAAGCAAAATCTCCATGAAAAATCAATGCATAAACTTTCCTCCTTGCGGCCATCGCACCCTAGCTGTGTACTGGGTGGGATGCATATTGATTAGCCAATGGCCAGCTTAGTATGCATCACAACTTTTGATGTGTACTAGGTGTGATGGGGAGAGAACGAACCATTCCAAGCCTAGAGGCCTAGAAAAATAGGAAAACATGCTCAGAATCAGCAAAGGAAAGAATGCAATTGAAGAGCTCAGGGTTAGCTCCTACCTGGTCTAGACAGTTCCAAAAATAGTCCATAGAATATCCTGGAATCAGCTGATGAAAATCGAGGGAGAGAAACCTCCAGAGCTCCAACAATCCCAAATTTGAATGAAATGGTAAAAATGAGAGGTAAAAACTACTTTGATGTTACTATTTACGTAATTCAAGTAAGGTATTGGTTTTTTAACTCATTTTCAAGCATGTATTTACAATTCTAATCAGTTTGATGGAGAAACTGAATAGGTAGTACAACCGTCAAGAGAACATAGTGTTAATGGTGAAATTGAACATCTCTAACTATTATCACGAGTAGGTTTACGCAAAGTTCAAGCTTGTTAAAAAATAAACCTAGCAATGAGCATATGTTCCCCTAGTGTTCAAGCTCATTAAAAAATGAACCCACCTTTCGATAAATAACCTTTGTGATTGAATTGCTATCAGCTTTTGAGCCTTGGTCGTGTTCTTACCATCACCTCCACTTTCTAGCCGACCATACACCTCCACTTGATTGTTTACCCCTTTTGAGGAACAGCTACAGCGAGTGATTCTGTTAGCCACCTTCTTTACATTGTTGTGATTGAAAAATTCGAGACCTTATCTGGAACCAGTTGCTACTCGAAAATATCACTCGTTCCTCAAAGATGAGTCTCTTCTAAGCTCTTTTTAGACTGGTAAAATATAAAAAGATTGCTGAGCAATTGGCCTCTCCAACTCGTTAAAGTGATTGGAAGTGCCATCCCTCTTGTGTTTTAATCTTATTGGACCTGAGGGATCATTACACAAAAAGATCGAGTGCTTGTATTTTTAGGCTCGTTAAAGTGATCGGAAAAGTCATCCCTTTCATATTATTTTATAGTTTTTTAGACTTAAGGGATTATAGTACGAAAAAGGATTACTGGAGTTTCCTATCCGTCTCTTTTCAAACTCTCTAAAACTGAAAAGGACCGATTTATCTTTGTCGTTAAACTCGTTAAAACAATAGTGACAAACTTTCCCATTACAGACAAGAGCGAGTTTCACTGTCGCTAGGCTCGCTAAAACATAGTGATAGGTTTGCCTGAAGAGAAAATTATAGAACAAGCATATGTTATCCTCCTCAAGCTTGAAAAAAATAAAGAGGTACTGGTCAGCAATGACTGGGGAAAATTTGCGAAGAAAACTTGAAGAACTTCATTGGTAGCAGGTTGCTCTTGAACATGACACTTTCACTCCATCACCATGATTGAGTCAGGTTGGTTTATTTCGTTCACTAGTCATATCACCATTGGTCCTCCATACCATCCATTTTTGGGGTTAACGCTACCAATCCATTTCAGTGTCGCCGATATGTTCAAGAGAAGTCACTCAGAGAATTCACCAACCTAGCCAATGCCTCATCTGCTGCAATACCTTCACGCTTCATTCTTTCATGACCGCCACCCTAAACCTTGTATCATCAGATCATGTTCACCTCCACAAAATCATTTGCTCTGTTTCGTGTCGTAGATGTGGGATTCGTTAAGGCCTTTCTACAACAGGTCACTTATTTTCGACATCAGCTCATTATCCAAGAAGTTGACTTAGGAACAACCCTTTCAGTACTTTGAAGCTTGCATGCCTCAATGGCAAGTTTCTCACTTCCGGTGACAGGTTTATATCAATGGCTTTCGACCGAAAGATTTTGCATGGTGTTCGACATCGACTCATGTATTCACACCACGTGAATTTTACTCAGTACCTTGAGGGTCATTATCATTATCGGTGATTCCTCTCGCGCCTATTAACAACTTACATCATTGGCTGGTAATCAGGTGATGTCTTTCCATGTTCGACTTCAGGACATATTTTCACATGGATCGAATTGTACTCTTGGCGAAGATTGAACGAGTTTGAAGACCCCAAATATAGTTTCATCCATATGGGCTGTGATATATTCAGGAAAATAAAGACATCAAATGTACATCATAGCTACACAGATAATCATCCAAGCCAAGGGATGATGGCTCTACCAGAATCATCAGTCTGCCACACAGACAGTTGTCTGTCCTATGTACATGAAAATGAATTTATAAAGCTAAGCATGGGAATGCTCACCTCAGTTAGATCATGAAAAAATTATGAAGATAATGTATTTTATTGTATCTTATTACAGGTCACCTTCCAGTTCGAAAAACCTTGGATCCTCATGATAAAGCATTTCACCTGACATCAGAAGATTTATGACCTCATGCTTTAGGGGGCAACTGTTATAGACATATTTGGGCACTGCAACCCCAATCACATATGTCCATAAACCGATGGCTTTTAAACCCCTAAAAGTGTTGTTTCATACTACTGATTACATCATTTCCCAAAAGTTCTCCCTGAAAAACTGCTCAGAACTGGTGCTGGGTATACGACCAAAAGTCCCACATTGACTAGAAGTTGGGAGGATCATGGGTATATAAGGATGGACAAATATTTCCATTGGTATGAGGCCTTTTGGGTTAAAGCCCAAAAACAAATCCATGAGGGCTTAGGCCCAAAGTGTACAATATCATACCATTGTGGAGATATGTGGTGTCCAGAGTCCTTACATTTGGTATCAGAGATGTTTTGGCTTCAAGGGGACGCCTTTGTTGCTGAGGGGTTTCGCTCGGGCCTGTGGTAGACCCTGTTCAGTGGGAGATCTGCGAGATCGATTCTGGTGGTGAAAGAAGATGGCGAGCAGCGGAAAGATAAATATTGAGAAGTTCAATGGTCAGAGTTGAGTTGTGGAAACTCAAGATGGAGGATCTGTTGGTGGATAAAGATCAGTGGATCGCGGTAGATCCGAGGACTAAACCAACGGGAGTGACCGATGAAGAATGGAAGAAGTTGGATCGGAAGGCAAAGAGCACAAT
>APFE030070341.1:0-16648 GCA_000404065.3 Pinus taeda | reverse complement strand
GCAAGCAAATGGAAATCTCAAAGATATAACCTTTGACTCTCTTGTGAAAAAGTTTGCTGAAAGAGAAAAAGCCTTTGGAAAGAAGACAATCCCTGAATCTTTTGAAGAGATTGTATGCCTGGCTCATAAAGAAAAGTATCCTGCTCAAGATTCTACAAGAGGAAGAGGTGGACGAAGAGGAAGAGGAAGATATTTCAGAGGCAGGGGGGGCAGACATTCTCAAGGAGAAAAGGCAGACTTACATTGTATTCGCTGCAAAAGAAATGGATCACATGATGCCTCTACATGCAAGCTACCATGGGAAAAAATTGAGCACAGAAGAAACCAACAGAAAGGTAAAACTGATGATACAGACAAAGGTAAAGCACCTGAATGCACTCACTATGTTGAGGCACAATGTAAAATTGGAGTAAATGAAGATTTGTTTAATACTTCACTTGCTTCCTGGAAAAATGATTGGTTGCTTGATTCAGGAGCAACCTATCACATGACTCATAGAAAAGATTTTTTGAAGATTTCACTGACAATGTTGATGGAGTAGTATACTTTGCAGATCAGTCAAAAATCAAGCCATCAGGGCCTGGCACAATCAGGCTTAAACTGCCTAATCTTTCAGACTTTCTTCTGGATCATGTTCTATATCTCCCACAGCTCAAGAGAAACTTGTTGTCCTTGGTCCACATCCGCCAGCAAGGTCACTCCATTCTTATGTTTGATGGCAAGCTTGAGGTAAGAAAAGCATCTGATCACTCACTTGTCATGAGGGGAATAGAAGAAGAAAGGCTTTTCAAACTGCAAGGAACATCTGCTCATGCACAACATTTCTCATATATTTCTCATCATGAAGAAGGTACACTTCCATCAAGTTTATTATGGCATGCTAGATTTGGACATTTAAACTATGACAGTCTCCGCTTATTGAAGAAAAATGGTGTTGCTGGTTTGCATACAATTCCTAGAAAAGATTTGTGGGTTTTCCTCTCAAGTGGAGAGGTTTTGGCCTTGGCTTGCAACCTATATCTTTTGTTCTTTTTCTTCTTGTTTTTGGTAGTTGTTTGATGATACACAAACATACTAATAATAAGTGAAACTAATAAGTAAGATAAATACAAATACATCACAAGCAATTATCAAATAAAGATAAATCACTCTAATCATTTCCCTTTAGATTTCTCAACATGGTATCAGAGCTATGGTTGTCTAAGGGCATCATGAATATCTCTACTACACTGAAGAAGTTTCTCAAGAAGTGTTCAAAGGTAGCAAGCCATCTCAAGGGAGGTACCAAGGAAGCATGGAATCTTCTATTTACTCCAAAAAATAAAGTGACCAAGACAAAGGATGAAGGACTCTTCTCAGCACTCACTATCACATTTCAAAATGAGAACATTTGGGTGATCGATAGTGGTGCATCAAGACACATGACTGGTCATCACAAGCAACTAAAGCCATTGTCAAAAGGAAAATCTTTGTACTCTGTAGAACTTGGAGATAATAAGGGCTACCCCGTAAGAGGAATTGGATCAACCTCAATAGAACTAGAGAATGAAGGCCATATTCATCTCAACAACATCCTATTTGTTCCAGGTTTTCATAATAATTTACTTAGAAGATAAAGGTGATAAAGTGGATTTCGTTGATGGAAAGGTTGTAGTATGGAGTAGAAACCCAAGCATAGAAAATGATAGTGTTTGGCATTCATGAAGGAAGACTTTACAAGTTGGTATCTCCTCCTGCTCAGGCGTTGGTTCACATTGAAATCAACCCATGTGATATTTGGCATAGAAGATTTGGTCATCTCCATTTCAAAATCCTTCCAACTCTAAGTTCAACAGCAGATGGAATCCTTGAAGTAAAATAAGATCATGAAGAAGTCTGCAAACGATGTGCATTGGGTAAGAACACCAAGAGACCATTTGGAAGTAGTGCTTCATGGTCAAAAGAAATCTTGGATCTTATTCATTCTGATGTCTGTGGTCCTAATACTCCTCAATTACTTGGAAGCCATCTATGTTGTGTCACATTTATAGATGATCATTCAAGGAAGAATTGGTTTTACTTAATGAAATCCATGGATGAATTATTTACAAAATTTCAAGAATTCAAAGTTGAAGTAGAGAACCTTATAGAAAGAAGAATCAATATATTAAGATTTGATAATGGAGGAGAATATACATCCAAGGAAATCATAGCTTTCTGTAAGGAGTCTTGAATTAAGAGGGAGCTGATAGTCCCATATAATCCTGAACAAAATGGAGTTGCAGAATGAAAGAATTGATCCATTGAAGAAATTCTAAAAACGATGTTACATGATCAAGAATTCCCAAAATTTTTGTGGGGTGAGGCTACAAAGGCAGTTGTATACATACAAATCAAAGTCCCCACAAGTCACTAGAAAGCAGAACTCCTAAAGAAGTATCCATTGGGAAGAAACCTACCGTATATCATCCGGATTTTTGGTTTTCCTGTCTATATTCATATACCTAAGGACAAAAGAAAGAAGTTGGATCCATCAGGCATGAGGGGAACATTTTTTGGCTATAGTAACTCCTCTAAGGCCTATAGGATCTACATAAAGGGAGGACACTGAATAGAAGTCAATCGAGATGTGATATTTGACGAAAGTATTGCATTCAAGAAATCAAAGGATCTCCCTATGGACTCTGATGATGAAGAACTTCCAGTATTTGAAGAAGTTATTAGGGAAGAAGAAGAATCAAATCATGAATATGAAGGTCCCAATGAACCTATACAACTTGTTATCCCTGAAAATAGAAAGAGACCTAACTGGTTGAAATCTATACTACTTGATGCAAAAGGTCATGGAGTAGCTCAAGTCACATTCATGGAAAGCAAGAAGCCCAAACAATACTTTGGGTATGCATCCTAAATGAAAAAACTAATAGAAGCAAATCCATCCACTTTCGAAGAATCTATCAATTACCAAGAATGGATGGATGCTATGAATGAAGAATAACAATCTATAATGAAGAATGGAGTTTGAGAGATTGTACCTAGGCTTGAAGACAAATATGTGGTAACTTCCAAATGGATCTACAAGATAAAACATGGAGTAAATGGAATTATTGATAAATATAAGGCAAGATTTGTGGCTAGGGGCTTCTCTCAATAAGGAGGCATCAACTATGAAGAGACATTTTCTTCAATAGCAAGGTCTACAACTATATGTTCATTGGTCTCTTTGGCAGCATCAATGGGATGGAGCATCCACCAAATGGATGTCAAGACTACATTCCTGAATGCCACAATTGATGAGGAAGTCCATATAGAACAACCCTTGGGATTTGAAGTTAAATATAGAAAGGCATATGGGTGCAGATTGAAGAAGGAATTATATGGCCTCAAACAAACACCAAGGGCATGGTATGCTAGGATGGATGCATACCTTCAGAGATTACATTTCACAAAGAGTTTTGTTGATCCAAAGCTTTATATTAAGGTGGTGAAGGGAGAGCCGGTAATTATTCTTATGTATGTGGATGACCTTCTCTTGACAGGTTTGGAAGGTCGAATTGAAGAATGTAAGAAGAAACTAGTAGCAGAATTTGACATGAAGGATCTAGGGTTGATGCGCTATTATTTGGGACTATAAGTCTGGTAAGGGCCTGATGAGATTTATCTAGGTCAAGGAAAGTACATGATCAAGATGTTAAAGAAGTTTGACATGATGAATTGCAAACCAATGACAACCCCAATGATCACAAATTTGAAAAGAATAAGAAGTTCTGAATTGAGCCCTTTGGATCCTTTCGAGTATAGACAATCAATTGACTCCCTGATGTACTTGGTGAATACTCGACCAAACATATGCTTTGCAGTAAATGTTCTCATTCAATTCCAAGTGGATTCAAAACATTATCATTAAATAGAAACAACACATATTCTGAGATATTCACAAGGAACCATCCACTACTGCCTAAAATGCAATAAAAGAAGTGATGTCCACTTGATTGGATATACAGATTTCGACTGGGGAGGTAGTGATCAAGATGGAAGGAGAAGTATATGAGGGTGTTTCAGCTTGGGATCCTCCATGATCTCATGGATAAGCATAAAGCAAGATACAATTTCTTTTAGTAGTGCTAAGGCATAGTATATTGCAGCCTGTGAAGTAAGCAGAGAAGTGATCTAGTTGAGGAAGTTGTTACCTAACCTATTTGAAGGACCTATGGACCCTATAGTGATACATTTTGATAACACCAATTGTATTTGATTCTCTAAATACCTAGTGTTTCATGGAAAGACGAAGTATATCAACAAAAAGTATCACTACATTCGGAAGCTAGTCCAAGATGGTGTATTGCAGCTACAATATATCTCCATCGATGAGAAAGTAGCTAACATATTGAAAAACATATCTTCCTAGTAAGAAGATTGTGTATTTGAGAAGCAAGCTTGGTTTGGTTAATGTATCATCCCTAGTTGAGAGGGAGAGATAGGCACATCATTCTTGTCTTCACTTGGAAAGACATAATGGAGGATTGGGTAAGAAATCTGGCATATGATACTCTTTGAAGATGAGGTAGGGAATCCAAGATGAGAGTAATCGTGGACTGATATTCTTTAAGGACTAGTTATCCAAGATAAGAATAGTCCAAGGAAGTTCATACTTTGTGAACACACGGGTGGGGTATGTACCTTGAGAGATAATGATGATGGTGTCTATAAATGATTGGTCTCACCAACATTATGCTCTGACCTTGTGGAGAGATAGAGTTGTTAGTCAAGGCCTTTCTATATGATAATGTTGTTTGTTATGATGCTAAACATATAGGTTACCAATCTGACTCTTCTTATGAGATCTCTTCATATTGAGAATGTCCATGTACCATTTATGAATACCTCCATAGTTAAGAGGGAATGTTGAAAAATGTGTAACTAAGTTCGGTCTTCATAAATATGAAATGTACTTTTGATTCTTGTAAAATGTAAAATGAAAGAAAATTATTATTATTATTATTATTATTAGAGCATGGGTTTCATGCTCAAGGTCTTTTATTTTGAAGGTCAAGCACCCATTGAGTGCTTCTATAGTTTTTCCTAGGTCAAGAAGTCAAAATATTCATTGTCATAAGTTGAAGACCCCTTCGGGCACATTGTAACTTGTAAATAAAATTATTGTTGTCTTTAAAAGTGTCAAAATGCCCTCCAAGATCAAGTTGGCCTGGCAGATGGCAAGTTGGCCTAATTTGAGGAGTCGTCCACCTTTGAGAAGTCTATATAAAGGAGGAAAATTGACCTCCTTGGAGTACATTCATCTCTCACTCATAAAAGTGAAGGAAGTAGAGGAAGAAGGCAGCGAAGAAGGAAGAGGACAAAGAAGACTTGGTTTTGGGCTATTTCTCTCTCACATGTGCGAACGAAGGTTAGGGTTTATGAAGTAGATCTAGGATTTTCCTCTACAAGTTTGATCTTGAAGAAGAGAAGGCGAGAAGGTTAAATGAAGGTCACAAGAATCCATCCTCAAGCTCCAAAAGTCAGAAAAAGCCAAGCGAAGGTCTAAGGAAGTCCTGGGAGGCTAAAATAAGTTCACACATGTTGCAACAACAACTGCAGGAGGGCCGAAAATTTCAGGTCTGCAGTGGAGGCTGAAATTCTACAGTTGGAAGTCGAAGTTGTTCTACTGGAAGAGATTTGAATGGGTTTGACTTGAACGAGGAAAGCACATCATCTGGAAAGGTTGGACTTGGTCTTTGAGGGTATTGCTCTCTATGTTCTTGTTCTTCTTGTTTTTTGTAGTTGTTTGATGATAGACAAACATAATAATAATAATAATAAGTGAAGCGAATAAGTAAGATAAGTAAAAAGACATCACAATCAATTATCAAAGAAAGAGAAATCACTCTAATCATTTCCCTTTAGATTTCTCAACACCTATCTTCAGTGAGAACTTGACATTAGAATTGGATCGTCACTTCTCATAGGAAGAGAGATCTTAGAAGGGGAAGGAAAAGGGGACTTCCATTGAGGATTGCTAAAGGCTCATTGTTCATAGCATCTTCCTTTGTGTCTCTTTGTAGACCTATTTGTCATCAGTTCATTGGAAATAAATGATTCATGCTTCTCATTTCTTGATCATGTCCATTTCTATTTGTGTTTGTCTCTTAGTTAGCTAAGTTGCATTGTATTTTCATGAATATTTACATTATGCTTCGTTTGTTTATAAATTTTAAATTAATCTATAAATACACTATATTTTCAAAATAAATATATAAAATGATGAAAAATAATCAATTAAAAATAATACATATGTTTATTTATATTATTTTATATATTTCTAAATTAAATATTTTTTAAAGTTATTAGAAACTTACCTAAGTAAATGCCTTAAAGATATTTGATTATAAATTTATTAAACAAGATTTAATTTGTTTTGTTGACCATTTTGTAACACATTATCTGCATATAAAATTAAAATATATAACTGTAGTTATAATAAAAAGCTAAAATATATCATATTTGATTTTCAATATAAAACAAAAGTACATAACTCTTCATCGAAAAACAATGCTTCTAGATCAGGTGTACATAATACTTGTTATAATTTAATCTTTATTTAAATTAAAATTATATTCAATTGTGTTAATTATAACTTTCCCGAAACAAATTGGGAGAACTTTTTTGACGAGTGGAGTTGAATTTTGAATTTGAAAAAGTTGTTGAAGATATTTAGTTTTTATAAATTTCAAATATCCTTTGCCCTTTGGATTCTCGCTGTTCTGCGTGTGATAAAAAGCATTTCAATCACCTTCAACCGCTAAGTTAATTGATGAACAGAGATCCAAGGGATCCAAGGGTTACCACAGGATCCGACGGTGGAGAGATTTTGATCGTTAAAGCATTAAAGACGAACTTAGCTTTTGTATGCAATATATAATAACATATTTCCTCTCCCTGCAGTGCATTCTCGGCTCTCTGTGCTCTCTCTCTCTCGATGTTGTTGTGTGGTCTTTGGAGCTCTCCTCTTTGTTTTTCGGTTTATCTTTATGTTGCCTTCTGTTTATATGGGTTTGGAATGTTGTTTTGTTTGCCTTTATGTTGCCTTCTCTTTGTTTTTCGGTTTATCTTTATGTTGCCTTCTGTTTATATGGGTTTGGAATGTTGTTTTGTTTGCCTTTATGTTGCCTTCTGTTTATGTGGAAATGTTGTTTCAATTATTGTTATGTGCATGTCGGTGGATGTTCGTCTATGAGAAAGAGACAGATAACTCTCAGCTGAAGAGACTTTGATGGCGTAGCATTCTGTGAATTCATGGAGCCTGGAAGTGATCTACATCAGCGGTGATTGTAAGTGTGGACTGGAATTAAATTTGATTTCAATTTAAGGAGGGAGGAAGATCAAGCTGAAGATACTTTGATGGCGTAGTATTCTGTGAATTTGTGTCAATAATATTGAAATATTGATTGTAAGTGTGGATTGGAATTAAATTTGATTTCAATCTAGAGAGGGAGGAAGATCAAGTAGGATATTATGTGGATTTGCAATATTACATCACATTAGTTATACTGATCTTTGCGTTTCTTTTCCTTTCTTTCTTTGATTGCAATTTGCCAATCAAGATCGTACAAGGAAATAAGTTTTGAATTCGATCTTGTGATTTCCGACAGGCCAAACAGCTTACGATGGATGAAATAACTGGAATTGCTGTTGGATTTCCCTTGAAGTTTTACTTCAGGTACAATGTTTCCTCTGGCTTTGAGAAGTAATAGATCTGTTTATGTTTTCTTGGCTGTATAAACAATCCTTTTATGTTTTCTTGGCTGTATAAACAATCCTTTTATGTTTTCTTGCCTCTTGTTTCGAGAAAGAAAGAACATATCTATTTCAATTTAACGAGTGAGGAAGATGAAGCCAAATATATAGTTGTATTACATATTATATATTTATCTCTGCGTTTCTTTCCCTTTCTTACTTTGATTGCAATTTTCGAGATTGCAAGAACATATGTTTTGACTTTATCGTGTGATTCCGACAGGCCAAATAAGTTACGATGGAAGCAGGGGCTGCGATGGAACAATTGGAATTGGTGTTGGATTTCCCTTGATGTTCTACTTCAGGTACAATGTTTCCTCTGGCTTTGAGACGTAATAAGTTGGATTTCCCTTGATGTTCTAATTCAGGTACAATGTTTCCTCTGGCTTTGAGAAGTAATAGATTTGTTTATGTTTGCTTGGCTGTATCAGTATGTACAATCCTTTATGCGTTATTGCCTCTCTGGTTTCTAGAAAGAACGAACATATTTATTTACTTCCTGGTTTTTTTTGGTTTCAATAAATAAAGAAACAGATTAAATTTGTTGAAGTTTTCGGACTGTAAATGTAAATTAATTCGTCTGGTTCATATTCTTAGAAAGACGAAAAATGAATAAATGAAATCCATGTATCATGCCTATCTGTGTGCTTTGAATTTGAGCTGCCCTGTTTGCACCTCATTTCTTTCTCTCTGATCACTCTTGAAATCCTTCACTTTATAACTTTGATTATTTTACTTTTTTAAATCCCTAGCTCAAGGTATTCTGGAAAGAGAAAGAGAAATCGTAATCGATTCTTTACGTTTTCCCGCTTAGAAATAACCCTTCATGTTTTCTTTCGTTTCGTATGGTTAGATTCTTCTGAGTTCGAGAAAGGATGGATCACATTACTTTCATTTTTTTGGTTTTCTTTATTATTTTAATTTTTTTTTCCCAGAAAAATAGATAGTTTCAATTTGTCCATCCCGAGTTTGAGTTTTGAAGATGGGTTAAAAATAGTAATAGAATTTTTTAATTTTATTTTAATATATTTGATAATTTTATTTTGGTTTTCCAATTATTTTTAAGCCAGTTGCTCATCATAAATTTTATTTCCCCATATCCCAATAATTGTAATGGTTTAAAACAGTTTTATACATGTTGCCAAATACATTAAGTTTAATTTCTATATAATAAGTTGGTCATATACAAATTTAGAATTTGAGTCATTCAATAATAAAGGAAGGGAGAAAATTATTCTTATGGATTATTTTCAAGAGTATCACCATATAAATAAAGTGTTTTCTAATTTCATTAACCGTATTTATGGTATAAAATAATCTATTCAATTTAACCAATTCTTATACTGGATTACTATTGAACACAATAATTTTTTTCTACAATATTAATATTTTTTTAAATTTCTCTTTAGACATTAACTCATATAAATAAAGTGTTTTCTAATCTCATTAACCGTATTTGTGGTGTAAAATAATGTATTCAATTCAACCAATTCTTACACTGGATTACCATTGAACACACAAATTTTTTATACAATATTAATATTTAAAAAAAATAGACATTAAATTTCTATGAAATGTTTAGATTTCTCTACATTAAATGCCTTTTTGCTTCATATTTATTCCTTGTATTTTTTGCACAAAGAATATATATCTTTAATGTAGTTGATCCAACCAAAGTTGAGTTGGGATTTTCAGAACATTTTGGATTCAATTACAGTTATATCTAAAAATTATCACTTTTCTAGGGTTTTTCACCATAGATTTTTGTTTTGATGAAGACCCAGAAAATATATATATATATATATATATAGACAACATAAATCTAAGAATTAGGATTATCTCAACATAAATCTAAGAATTAGGATTATCTGTGACCCTTTTTATTTAGTAATTACCATTGAATACAATTTCTTGATACCACTTTAAACATAATTATGTGAATCTTGATAATACAATTTCTTGATACCACTTTAAACATAATAATTATGTGGATCTTGATGCCAAACTGCAGAGACCTACCATCATATTTCACTTGCATTTCATTAGTTTATATGGTTGGTTTTTCATTAATAGTTTATATGTTTGATTTTATTTTAGTTGTGAAGTCTTTTTTTGTAATTGTTGGATTTTATGTGAATTTTCTCATGTGATACATTCAAATGGCTTGAAGATCAAGATTTAATTGTGAAAGTGATGGTATAGCTTACAACCCTTTGTGTAGATTCTGTAGATGCATGTTTTTATTTAAACTTTTTGAAAAGTCTTTAAAAAAACCTAGTTTCTAATTTTAAAATATAATCTAAAGTATGGGTAGAAAACAAGGGAAAAAAACTAAATAAATTTCAAGTTAATTTGAAACCTTAACATTAAGTATCATAGAGGATTCTATAATAATGCTTCACTAGGACAAACAGTTTCTCATTTTAAAATATATTCCAAGTAAAGCTTAACACATAAATATGTTGATCAAAACAAATCAAACTTACGACACACATAAATACATTGATTGAAACAAATGCAACTTATGAGGAATGTAATGAAGGGTATATATATATATATGTATATATGCAGCATTTACAATTTTTTTCTTAGTAACAATGAAATGGAATGTGTTACATTTTTTTGTTTTTATTTAATTTTATTATCATGTGAAATATAGAATATAAAGAAAATATAAAATCATTTCATTTTTTAAAAAATGTTTATATTTTGTTAGTTACTTTTTGTTTTAAAATATATTTATGTACTCTAGAATCATTATATATTATTTTTAAATGAAGAATCATTAAATATTTTTTGTTTTCTTTATATTAGATAATGTTGGAAATCCTTCCAGTAAATAAAAATCCTTCCAGTAAAAAATCTACAAAAAATTTTCTTAATAATTTATGAGTACGTAATATGTTTCAACTCCATTTATGAGTACATAATATGTTTCAACTCCAACTGGAAGGATGCTCCAACTTTCCCTAACATCACCCTGCCACCCTAAAGTGTTTTCATGCTACAACTTGAAGGTTACGTCAATCACCTGCCTTGCACCACCCAACCACCTTGAAAATGATAATAGAATATGCAAACAACTGTTGGCTCCCGTACCAAGGATAATAGCTCACTTACAAAATCAAACTTCTGCAAAACAATACCAAACCAGACTACTTCAACAGTAAAACCCATACTACTACCCAAACCATACTTATAAAATTTTCTGCAAAGTGATGTGACTAGTAGACTGAATAAGAGTTCATGTACTTCTGATGCCTTCTGAAGTTAACTAAAGATGTTGCCAATGCAATTCTGGTCAAACTGAATTGTTCCACCAATGATCAAACTTGTAAGGCAAGTTCCACCAATGATCAAACTTGTAAGGCAAACAATCATCAATTACAAACCCTTTGAATAGTGCTTTCAATGATATTACAAACCCTTTGAATAGTGCTTTCAATGATATTACAAGAACTAGATTAAAACCACATGTACGTTGATCCAAGCATAAGTGTTGAATTAACTCTTAAATCACTGGTTAGGGCATGAGAATACTTGCTTGAAATTTCACACCAGATCAGCTTTGAAACAGTGACAAAATTCAGCCAATTAAAGTTCAGTAATTAAAATAGAGGGAACCTCCAGATCCGTCTTAAATTCTGCTTAATGACCATTGTAAGAAACTATTTTTGTGCAGAAGGCGGCTTAAAAAAATGCATTCAAACAACCTCTGCCTTAACTTTGTTTTCAACTTCCATAAATTATACAAGGCTCGAAGGGGATTTAATAGACGACCCAATTCATGGTTATAACTTTGGAAAATATTGCACTTTAGAAGAGTGCGGATGGCACCAATTGATCATCAAGAAGTCATGGGCCAACATTTCTCTAGAACTCAGATTGATCACATATTTGTAGCCCACCTATATCCCCTTCAAACGAAGCTCGGGTCTTCACTGAATTGAGCCCTAAATAGTGTTGAATTGTTAGGCCAACGTTTCTCTATAACTCAAATTGATCACATATTTGTAGCCGACCTATATCCCTTTCAAACAAAGCTTGGGTCTTCACTGAATTGACCCTAAATAATGTCGAATTGTTATCACATAAGTGCCTCAGAGGCTCGGATTCTTACCACTCTGTTCCAAGACGATTGAATAAATGACCTTCGAGAGTGGCGGAATGTCCCTTAACCAACAACAAAGCTTTGAAGGTATACTATTCTTGGATTGCTTTAGAGCCAGATAGCGAATCCCTTTCAGACATGCGGATTTCTATGAGTTTTGCAATGGGATTTTTATAAGCTACAATTAGGTTCGGTGCAAGAACATGGCCGGATTTAGCTTAAACATCTGAGGTCAGACTTACACAACAAAAACTCTGAATTTTACCCAAAATCAAAAGAGCCATTCCACCTGCAATAGAGAAGGAACCTAGCGTATACCCATGGTACACAGATAAACGTTAAGCCCAAACCAAACTCAGAACTTCGACCACTCCTTAAGATATGCTTTGACTACTCCTGGCCGCAAGGATTTCTAAACTTTAGATCTGTGTTTGATGAGGAAAATAATAGCCCTTAAAGTTTTTTAGAAGACATTATTGAGGGAGTTGACTAGCAATTTTCGAAGGGAAAATAAAATTAAAATTAAAATTATTTTTTTCATTTGGGACCAAAAAACTAAATGAGGCCAACTTGACTTAGAAGGCTATTTTGAATTTTAAAATTCAAATTCTTTTGGAGCCAAAATGATTCTTAACCTTAGGTTGACTTTAATGAAGGATGGAAAATGGAATTCAAATTTCAAATCTCATAGTTTGGAGCAAACATTAATTTAATAAATTTCTTTTAAGCCCACGAATCAATAATAAGTTGTCATGTCACCTTATTTTGGGTTTTGACCTTCAAGATGGGGGCTTCATCTCTTACACTTTGTAGCTCTCGTGGCATATAATATACTGTCGAAATTAGCATATCATATATCGTCGGAATTAGCAAGATGGGGGCTTCATCTCTTACACTTTGTAGCTCTCGTGACGTATCATATACCGTCGGAATTAGCAAGACAAAGAGAATCCAATAAAGGTGGTCTTGTTTCAAAAAACCATGAATTGCCATGTCATTTTAGTCAACAAAGGCGGGGAATATTCTAGTGTTGCTTGGGTTGACATCAATGACAACCAAAATTCAATAGATAACATTGTTTGTATTCTTTATATATTGATAAAAGTTATTTTTGTAATAATGTTTTTAAAAGAAATTAAAATAAGTAGATACTTTTCCATTAATTTAAGTCATAATTTTTTTTTTTAATTTATTTAGCTATAATTTATTAAGTTTAAAAAGAAATATATTTTTGAAGACTTATGTGATCCATAATGTTTAGAGAGAGAACTTTTCTGATTGAGATAGGCCCCAAAAATCCTATGAGATCTCAATCCGAAAAAATTCTCTAAGAAATATATTATTAATTTTTTATATAACCATTTAATATTTTTTAAATACTTGTTATTAAATTTTTTATTTAAAATAATAAAATGAATTATTAAATGCATGCAAATTTTACCTTCAAATTAATTTATTTTTCTTTTTCATGAATTTTCATTATTTTTACCAACCTTGCTTCTGGTTGCTCACTCTCTTCCATGAGATCTCATCCATCCAAAAATAAAAAGGTGCTTTTTCTATTTCTCCTTCTTTTTCCTTTATCCATAAATTCATGACATAAACCCATATATTCATGACACAAACCCAAAGACATTAAATAAGAATCTGTTAGTTGGAATCTGTTAGTTGGAATAGAAGTGATGTATTTTTCGGTGATAGGGTTCAAATAAATTACTTATTGTGAAATTAAGTAGATGCGCTTCATCTTGGACTATATGTATACACTCTGAAACATAATTTTGTTTTAAGATCACATTCGTGTCAGGAATACATTTGATAAGTTGCATTTGGAGAATGTAAAAAAACTCAACAACAATTCGTTTATTGTATTAGAGATTCACGTGATTTTCATTTTTTATGACAAAAACTAGTACTAAGAGTTATTTAAAACTATGTAATTTGTCAAACATTCAACACAATCTAAAAAGTATGCTTTCCATACAATTCTTTTAGGAAAACAAGGCCATCCTACTCTAAGTCTCTTTCAATGATTGGTATTGAATTTTATCAATCATATTTTTTAAGAAATTGTCGGTCTTTATGAAAATACTCAAACATCTCTAGGTAACGATTTCGTTAATATTCCATCTTGTTTCATTATTTTGATTTCCTCTCATATTAGCGTATTTACTTATCCATTTTTTATTATTCAATTATTACACACTTGCTATTTTGGATCTTTCTACATTATATGCCCATTTCCCTAGCTTCTAGCCACCTCAAATTTATACTTTACATTCTCTATTCAGCTAAGGATTTGATTCGATGAGGCAAACATGTTAAGAACAGTTGGGAGTTGGAATTCTACTCCCTTGATTTTCTCATCCAACCATGGTAAAGCTATGACGAGACATTAACTATCATGAGACATCATTTCCAGCCCTTTTGATAGTAATGATTTTCTTAAAAAAGAAACATCACAAAAGCAAAATTATATAATATCCAAATCTTTGTTCTATAAATTTATTCTTCAAATATTTGTGAAAAAATCAACCTCAGCAGAATGACTTCCTCGACTCACTTCTCACCAAAACAATATTCATTAACATCCACTATCCCATTCAAAATTCATTTTCCTCATCCAATTAACTTCGCACAATGACTTACTCAGCTAACTTCTAACCAAGGAAATATTCATAATTATCCAATATCCCATTCAAAACTCATTATCCTCACGCGGTAAACTTCTGCAAATATAGTGCATACAGCTCTAGCTGCTGCTCGGGCAAGTTACTTATATTTTATAATATGGATCATAAATATTACTAGTGTTTCTATGTTTTGTGTATCAATGACGATGCTCCATCCTATCTTATGCTACGCCACTAAAGCATTTGCACGAACCCTCACAAAGGAAAACTGCAACCACCAACAATCTTCGCTTTCCCGGTAACAATACTCAACTAACTACATATTTTTATCTGTTTTAACATGGGGAGGTTGCATTTATCCTATTGCAATCTCCGTTCCATGTGTACCGCTCTCCGCGTTGACATTTTACCACCATATAACCTCAACTCCGGTAACTCTCGAGATTAGCACAAGTACCACACAACCCGCCAATAAAAAAGGGCCAGGCTTGAACACTCGGAAGGCAATTGGAGTTGCCACCTAGTTTTCGGAGACACTAAAAAGTTAAAAACTAAGATGGGAAAAGTGATTAAAGATAGGCCACAAGTTAATTGAGAGTAATCTTGTTTTTAATGTCCTGCGATTCTTAAGATTTATGCGTGGCTTTGGTTAGGGTCATTACCACAAAGATAGATTAACAAGCAAATTAAATGAAGTTACAGTGGAATAAATTCTGGCACAGCAAGTGTCGCTTCTATTGGCCAATTGCATGATAGTTTTAAAGTTAGTGATCTCGTAAGTTGGCACTACATGGGGCACTTACATGGATCGTGCCTTGTACTGAAAAATGATCAAGTCAAACGATTATTGTCCTAATAGTGCTCTAAAGAATGGTATGATACATTGCTAGAACATGGTTCAAATTCAGTACTATGTTTTGTGATTCTAGTGGATGGGCACCTTGATATGAATGCAAGCTAGTTCTGGAAATGTAAAAAATACAAGACGACTGTAATGGAATTAGTTATTTCAACCCTTGGTCATTTTGTCACTTTAGATTTGGCTTCAGCGTGAAAAAAAGTACATGCTCTTAATACTTTCGACTAAAAGCAATCTTAAGCTTGAACAGAATCCTGAATTAGTAGGAGTTCTCTCATGGATTAAGCTTCCAACCATTCAATCACCTCCTACGAGCTCCTGAATTCGATATCCGCTGTGGTGCTTGTCCTGCAGCCTGCTCCTCTGGCATATTCATTGCCTGGGTTACGGCATTCATAACAATCAAACCCAATGGAACAAGGTACATCCACTGCAAGAAACATTTTGAAGTGTTAACCTTACAAGCAGATCTAAATATCTCCATCCATATACTGCAGCTACACAAATATGAACTTGACAGTTTTATTTAGACATTCATTATGTTTAGAACGAAAATAGAATTGATATAGCAATATAGGGCAAGCCACTTACATATTTGGCCTAGAATGACCTCTCTGGGGGTTTGATGGTTTCATCCAGTTCAATTGTCCTTTCGACTCCTAGAATATCTTCAATCATTGGAGGCAGCCTACAACCCAAAAAGGACCATGCTTTAAGGTTACTGCAGCCAAAGAATCATGCTCTCTAAAGCCAGAAAAATTTTCTCTGGCAGAATATCTACTCTGAAATTAGTAAATTTGAAGTTATATTTATTCACAAGGTACATGTTTCCCAATCTCAACATTTTTTATCTGACAAGTCATTTCATATAAAACCATGCATAATTCTCCAAATAGTTGGAAAATCCTAACAAACCTCCAATCAGAACTCCCACTATAAAAAAGTTATCATGTTTCAGTCAAAATCAGAAGGAACAAAAGCCTAAACATCTAGATTATAAACTACCTTGAAGACTGTTCACTGCTTTTCAATAGTGTCTTTGAATTGAAGGACCATCGTTTTGGCTGCATCCAGAAGAACAATTTTGCCAGATTATATAAAACACTTGAAAACAACCAAGAAAGAAAGCATATATTTTGCAGCAACAAAAATGACAGCGTATATTTTGATCTTCATTTTCAATCGAAGAAAAATAATAGTATTTACGGTCCACATAAATTCTCCAACTTACCATCCATAACATCTATGTGCCCTGCCTTTTTCCAGAACACA
>APFE030070339.1:0-11976 GCA_000404065.3 Pinus taeda | reverse complement strand
TATGTAAATCATGAGATTTAAGGTTCACATCTATGTGTGGGTCAAGCTAACGAAGAAATAGTATTATATATCACTTTAAAAAAGTGATACAGTAAAATCATAAGGTTCAAGGTTCAAATCCCCCTGTGGGTTAAGCCAACAAAGAAATAGTATTATATATTGCTTTTAAAAAGTGATATACTAGTATATAGTTCAAGTACATCTAATGGTTAAGAGCACGCCACAAGCTCAAATCCCAAGGTATATTGGCTATCAATATGTAATATAATCCAACAACATGGCCAATAATGTAATCTTACAATGGGTATTAAAAGTGTGAAGTAAATAGTGAAGCCAAAAAAGAAATAGTATTATATATTGCCTCTAAAAAGTGATATACTACTATATAGTTTGAGTAGATCTAATGGTTAAGAGCATGACACAAGTTCAAATCCCAAGGTAAAATGACTATCAATATGTAACATAATTCAACAACATGGCTAATAATGTAATCCTATAATGGGTATTAAAAGTGTGAAGTAAATAGTGATGCATTTGGTCTTGATTTTGGCATCAGGAAAACCCAACAAAGATTATTTTTCACTAAAATTTCCACTAAGATTATTTTTTTGTTGAAATATGCATGCAAAAAAATATTCTTATAAATAATCACAATATAACTTGTAATAAAGTTATAATTTTGTTAATTTCTTTTCTTTTTTAATCTAGGAAATGTGATAGTATTATGGGTTACTAGTTTTGATGATTATCATGGATTGAATTTTATTTGCAATTAGATCCATTTAATTTATATGACTTCGCTAGTTTGTTAATTTGAATTAATATTTTCTTTTAACTTAAATTGAAAATAAACTCCAAAATAGATATGCCTATAATTTACTAATCCTAAGAGTATCTATTTCATAGTTATAATTTAATTATTAAGTTGATGGCATATATTTAAACCCCATGGAATATGTTTGAACATTCATAGTAATATTGACATATTTCACCACTAAGATTTTTTGTTGTTGTTGAAATATGGATGAAAAAAATATTATTTATAAACAATCACAATATAGTTTGTAATAATGTTATAATTTAGTTAATTTCCATGTTTTTTTAAACTATGGAATGTGATAGGAATATTGGGGTAACCATTTTGACGGTTATCATGGATTGAATTTTATTTGTAGTTCGAAGTTTAATTTATATGGTTTCCCTAGTTTGTCTTAATTTAATGTTAATATCTTCCGTTAACTTAAATTGAAAATAAAATTGAAAATATATATGCCTATAATTATGCTAATCATAAGAATAGATCCTTCATAGTTATAATTTAATTATTAGGTTCATCGTAGGTATTTAAACCCTGTGAAATATGTTGGAATATTCATGGTAATATTGACATATCAATGATAAGATTTATTTTCATGTTAAATATACGCTATTAATTAAATTATCTCACATTAATTAATTTAAGAAGATGGCATATCAACACATCATATTGGGCATGTGGTATTTCTAAGCCATGGTAATGTAATGATGCAGGAGCATCAAGGGAAATTTTTTCTTGTAAGTATGTTAGAAAAGGGGGTGTGACAATTTTTAATATTTTATTTAATTAATTTGTTATTTTAAATAAAATAGGAGAAAATGAGGATTTTGTAACTATCCTTTTATTAATAAGAGGATATGAGATAATTTGGGTAGTTATGGATATAAACAGATAAGATTCTAGATGATAGGATTTGCTGAGATATTTTAGTGGTATTGAGACATTAAGGGGATTGAGCATTAAATTAGATTATTTTTAAAATTGTATAAATAGGAGGGGGTTTTGAGAGAAAAATACATTGAGATTGTGAGCGAGTGTGAGATTGAGAGTAGGCTTGAACAACAAGGTTGTAAGCCTTCAGCAATTGTAAAGGGCCACAGAAATGAAATATCTAGCCAACAAAATTTTTTCGATCTGCATAATCAATGTCAACTGCGCTGGATTGAGTATGAATAAATGGTGAATTATTATTGTTAATGTGTTGGTCTGCGGTCCAATGATAAAAGGCAACATATTATGTGAATCAAGTTATTGAAGATGTATACAGGTGAAACTGAAATCAATATATTTGAAATTGTATGAATTTACAATACAGAATGGTTGTCTGCGCAGTGGTATGGAGTGGCATCGATTATATGAGTCGACATTGATAGAACTATGCTTCGGCCTGTTTTAAATTAAATGGATCTTATTTATGTCTGACATTAAAATTAATGAATTTGGTGGTGATTTAATCTATGTTGAAAGCGTATCTTTTGAATTCATTTACTCTGTAATGTTGGATTGATTGAAAAGAAGTGGAATTGTGTTATATATAGCGTGGAATCCAATTGAGATTATGGAAATCGACTTTTATGGATCTGCTGGAACTGTTGAGGGAACAAAATGGAATGTAGAGACCAAGTGGGAATGATTTGTTTGTTAAAATTGACATTGATCTGTGAAAGAGTATGTTTGCAGGAGAGACCGTCAGCGCTGGAGAATTATTTGCAGAAGCGACCGTATTGAATTGAGGAACAATCAACGCTGAACATAAGTTTGGAAAAACTCGTTGAAATGCAGCGTTGAGGAAATGGTGACATTGTAATAATAATTAAGAATTCATTCAGGAATTGCAGGACATAAATCGTGGAGCGGAACGTTAAAAACCGGATGCATAAGTAGTGAAGGTTGCGTAGACCAGATTATTCATTGTGGAGGTAAGTTAAATGATCAGATTGTTGGTTTAGTACAAAATTTGGATTGAAAGCGCTGATATTAAAAACCGTATGAGCTAGCATCATTTCTAATTCAAATGAATAAATTGAAGATGTGAGAGACTACGTTGGAATCAGTTTATTGCAGTGGAAGCGTTGTGGAAGGTATGTAATTGAAGAGCAGATTTTTCTTATTGAGCAAAATGTTTATGCAAACTGCCATACGTTTGGTAAGCGGAATTGGAAGGGCGCACTTCTATATATATATATATGTAATCGATATTTGGTTGACTATACTGAAAGGTTGAAGTTGAATAGTCTTGTGCAGGCCCAAACGTCATTAAAATGGTGATGTTAGTGTGTCAGACTCAGTCAATTAATTTCAAATTGAGTATTACAATATGGGTGCTTTGTTTCATTGAATCTGGCCATATATGAATGAATCGATATGAATGGGTGCATGTATAAGATTTGGTTCAATAATGTTAAGTTGTTGAAAAAACCCAAGGGCGCATTTGTTGTTGATTTTGATTGTATTAAAAATTCCATGTTAATGTCAGGATGGAAATGATGTGATCAGATTTTCTAAATCTGATATAGGTGAGGATTTGAGTGTTATAAAAGATGCATGTAAATCCAAGCTTTGGTTGGAATTTAATCAATGGGTTTTTTTTGAGAAGATGGTTTCATAGTCATGGTTTTAGAACCATAAAATCATAAATGGGTAAGATAGCTTCCGAAAATGAAAAGAGCTTTAAATGGTCCAGATTGGAATCTTAAATGATTGCAATGTATGCACAACATAGTGAAGATGCTAGTTATTGCAGGCTAACCCTGCGTCATGTAAGAAGAACATGTTCCAAATAAAAGGCATTCCCATAATAATGTGGGGTGAATCTTCATCGTAAACATATTTTTATATATAATTTAACACTAATATTAATGATAATAATAATAATAATATATTTTAGTAACTTTACGAATTTTTTAAGATTGTTTATGCATGTGTATAATGGGGTTAGTGTTTTGATTTTTATCATAGACTGATGGCTATAGCAATTTTCAATCCATTTAATTACATGGTCACAATAGTATCAATTTGAAATAGAATTACATGCCTGGATGTCTCTCAGTGATATCTCCATTTCAAATAATTAGATCAAAATAGAACTAAGATGTATTAGTTGTAGGATGGTAATTGGCCCTAGTTTTTAAGTGGCTTACAACATGCAAAAAATCATTATACTACATCTTTATTCCACACATAGTATTCTCTTATATCTAGGTTTCACAGCATAATCCCACAACTTCCCCATGGTAATATAATTATTTTACAATAAATAATTTCATAAAAATATTTTTTTATCATTAAATTTTATAGAATGACTAAATAGAACCTAATAAAACTTTATTATTTTTTTAAAGATAAGTGAATAAATATATAAAAATAATATTTTAAAATGTAATTATGATAATTACATATCTTTTTATAAAATGTCATATTTTGTAAGAGAATGTTATTTTTTTTTCATTGGTAAAAGTTTACTCTTTCCTTATTGAATTATAGCACTAATTTTCAATTTACAGCATGATGTTAGCAATACTAAATAATGGCCAAGCACATTGTTGGTTGTTCATAAGTTATCTATAGTTCATTTCGAACTTTATTTCTATCCTATATATGAAGAAAAAGATTGGGAAAACTCATAGAATGGAAATAACATTCTCAATGTGCGGGTCACCATCCTACCTTTTTCTATGTACATAATAGTTTGTTTTTTTTAATTTTCTCTTAGTACTTATTTATTAAAATCAAAATTGAACCATTTTCCTCTTTGAATTCACTTGCTTAATTTCTTATTTAAGAAAATCAAAAGTAGGCATCATAATGGCAGTGTTAGGTTTTGGATAAAAGATATACTTTTTCTTCTTTTGTTGACATTCTTCACATAATTTGGTTGTACAAAGCCATATCACTCCATGTAGATCTCATGGCATCACGTCTTCTGTGATTCCTGAGTTTCGAAGGTCGTGTGCAATGTTTTAAGAGCACACTCAATTGATCATTTACTGGAGTATGATAGAACAATTTGGAAGTTACAATGATGATGATGGAGATGGGCATGCTAATGTCAATGTCATTTCCTCAACGTATGAAACTAAAGGTATGCAAAGAATTCCTATCAAATTGAATTATCTTAACATTGTTGAGGCAAGCCTATTTTAATATTATTTTTTTAAAGTGTAGTTTAGAAATGTTGTTGTAGAAAATTCTAACCTATTTAATTCTTGGTACTTACATTTGTACACCACAATAAAATTGTTGGTCCACTTGGAGAAATACCCTCCCCACATTAATTTCCAAGAAGGCTACCGGACGAGATACTTTTTTTCATTACAACTATTTTGGATGTCATTTATCATGTCAAATTGAATGGTATTAATATATTGAAAGATTTCCTTTCCACTCCTCCTCACACCAACCTCTCCTTGGCTCATCCTCCTACTCCTACTCCACCTCTACATTTTCCTTGAGCACCTTCCCCTTCATAGGCACCTCCTCCTCCAACACCTCTTCCATCTCTCCCCTCAATTATCTCCTCATTTCCTTCCTCCCCATATTGCAACTTCACCACCACAACCCCTAAAGCCTCCCTCACCAAACCCTTTAGATCCATGTCCTCCTCCTCACAATGCTCTCCCACCAATCTTCCCAACTGAGGCCTCATCATACCCCTATCGTCCTTTCCTCATTGGTTCCTCCACTACCACACCCTATATTTCCACCTATTGCACCCTAAACCTCCTCCTCTATCATCGCCCTACTCACCCTACCTCTGTCCTACTCCAACTAGTCATATGCATCCTCTTGTAACCTCCCTTACTGACTGCCCCAACTCCACTAACTCCTCCTTATCATCCCACCTTCCTCTGGCTTCTCCATCTCTGCATACACCTCCTACTTCCCACTCCCTTCACCCTCCACCTCATCTTCCCTACCCTTATTGTCCCTTACCCACCCTATCATTCCCTTTTCTTCCACTCACTCTTTCCCTCCTTCTCAACCTCATCCTCCTACTTCACTTCCTCCTCCTGCTTCCTCCTTCTAACCCACCTTCTCTTCATCCTTCTCCACGCCGTCTCCCCTCCCATCTCACCCCACCCTCTACCTACCTCTATGCACTCAACTTTTTCGTCCTCCTCCACCTTCCCTCTTCTCCCATCACTCCTCACCCCACCATCCACCTCTGTTATCCTCACTGCATCATAGTTTCCCCACATGCTCCTTCTCTTCATCCTCCTCCTCTCATTCCTCCCATTTCTCATCCTCCTCCTTAGTCTCCAACCCCATTCCCTCCTCCTCTCCCCTCAAAAATCCTCCTATTGTTTATCTTGTTCCTCCTCCTCTCCCTGTCTCTTTCCCCTTCTCCTCCTATTACACTTCATGTTTCTCCCCACTCCCCTCATGTGCGACCACCAAATTCCCCTTCTCCACCCACTCCTTCTTTCTCACACCACTCCACCTCCTCCCCACTTCAGCCTCTTCCCCTATGCCTCCCCGACCTCCCCCTCTAGCTCCTCCTCCTCGTATTATTCATCTTCCTACCTCCCATCATGCACTCCCCCACCTCTGCAACAACTCTGCCTCTACCCCCATTCCTCCTTCGTGAGAGCCTGTAGGCTCATATAGAGGGAACATGAAAAAAGTAAGAACTATAGGTACCAAGATTTTGGCATATAAACTAGTAGGCTGATATATATTGATATCATTTTAGCAAAAAACTGATTCCATCTCTAGACATATAAAGATATATAAAGATCTTCTGTAGAAAAAGAAACTGTGATGGGGGTTGCTGATAAGTATAAAAGAAAATAAAAGAGCAGGTTCATGCTACATACTAGAATATGAGGAGAGAAAACTATTATGTTATGTACCCGGAAGACGGAAGTCCTGAATATTGTGTCGACTATATCCAACAGTGATGGATACCTTCCATATTTAATTTGGATAGGAAAGGCCTTTAGAAAGTGCATTTGCCTCTTTGTTGAAAGTCCTTTCAATGTGTTGAATTGTGAAATCCTTGCGTGAGTTCCAGATTGATGCAATTCTGTCCAACCACCCCGAAACTGCATTTTCCTCTTTGTTGAAAGTCCTTTCAATGTGTTGAATTCTTAAATCCTTGCATGAGTTCCAGATTGATGCAATTCTTTGCGTGCATTTCATTATGATCCTCAATGTCTGATTCTTTGAATTGGGACTACGTGGGGCAAGGGTTTGGGAGGAGAGAGAAACTTAGGTTATGAGAATAGTTGGGACGTGAATGGTGGCAAGATTCATCGCAACTGCAGAAGTTATGCAGGGATATTACTCCACTTAGGAAATGTATTCTCGTGCAAGGGGTCTGTTGTAGTTTCACTGGGCTTTTGCATTCTCCTTTCGCACGTGGGAATCATAGGGATGGGTAGGGAAGGCCCATGGTTGAATGAAACTTATATGTTACTATTCTTTGAAAATATCAGTGGAAAGGTTAAGGTAGCGGTAATTACTATAGACGTAATCCATTCTATGTCCTGGAATGAGGCGGGAAGGCTCGGGCTCTGTGGATGTCGGGGTCCATGAGGGAGGACACCTAGGCCTCAAGGAGAGTGAGTAGGGGGCTCATTGTCTAGGACAAGAGCCCTTCAAAGCTATGGAATTGGTATGTCAGGAAAGCCAGCCAGGCCGGTGTTAGTTGACACTAGGAGCGAGGGATGGTTCGTAAAATAGGGGAGGGATACTAGGTCAAGGAAGGGGCTCAGAAGATGAGAGGCCGGGGTGAGTAGAGGAAAGAATGATAGGGAGGCAATCATGGGGACTGGGGATGAGTTTAACCAACAAGGGGCACTGGGGAGAAGGAGCGGGGCTCCTTTCGAGTCAGCTTTTGGGCCTTTGGGCCAGTGGGAAACTACACAATTTGTGACCGAAATCATGGCCATTATTGGCATGGGGAAGGGGGCATGCATGGGTGTCTGGGGCGTCTTAGGTGGGGGTCTTTAACACTCAAGGGATTTGAATAAGATACATGGGGGGGATGAAATGTTGGACAAACATAATGAGTGGTTGATGAAAATTATGAAAATAATGGTTTGGAATTCTTGGTTTCTTGTTCCCAATGCAGGTAACTCCCCTTAGAGGAAGAAAGCACTGAAGCTAGTTCTGGGCCATTATCCTCAATAGGCTATAAATGTACGTGATCGTAAAACAATGACTAGTTTAGGGAAAGGCAAGGGCAAAGAGAAGAGACCATGAGAGAGTGAGGTTGAGGCTGAGTGGAGCAATGTTGCAAAATACAGTGGGAGGAAACCAGTGGAAAAATTGATCCGATAAAAAATGGTTGCATATGTGGGTGGCACCAAAGAGGAGATTCAATGACTCATCGCTGAGTGGGAGGATAACATCAACAGATCTGTGAAAGTGGGGGCAATGGACGTGGAAGGGTGGAAAGTATTGGTTCCTGATCAGGGACACACTTGTGGTAGAGAAACACAATATAAATAGACTCTACACATGTACTGGCTCCTTAAATGCTTCCTAGGGAAGGCAATGGAACAAATCTAGATGACCTTCATTAAGGAATTTCCAAACTATAAGAAAGATTTTCAAAATATCCAAGCCTAGCTGCAGAAACAGGATGGTCGTCTCGGTTGAATCCAGAAAACGTTCTCAAGCATGTTCTTAGTGACTAAGCTTCTCGATCAGTATGAAGGACCCAACCTTGAGTAACTTGGCATCGACCGATCAGGATAACTAGGACGATGAAGTCATAGTATTTTTTCTTAAGTTTTTACAGGAATAGAATTTACTTTCCAGTTTGTATTAGTTTATATATATAGAAAGACAATTCATGATTGTGTACATGATAATGAAGTATATATAGCTTGGATATATAAACTATCTATTTTTTACTACTACATGATGTATACTGAGGTTATGTGGTCAACAAACCTAGTTTCCCAATGGGCAGGTTGAGATCACCTAACGAGGCTAAGTGGTTGTAACCTTATTGTAGATATTATAATGAAAAAGAAGGATCTACCAATCTTAACAAAAAAAGATTCTTGAAATTTGTATTTAAAAAAAAAATTGTGAATTTTATTTGCATTTTCTTAATCTAAATAAAATTAAAATAGTTTTATTATTTACATTTTTTTAATTGAAATATATTATATTATATTATATTTATTTCTATTTAAAATATTTTATAATATATTTTTAAATCATTAATCTTATTTTAAAAGTTCAAATTGAAAAAATATTGTCATTTCTACAATTCTTATATTTACTAGTAACTTTAAACAAACATAAATTCCATATCTTCAAAATTTAATCTACTAACCTTTAACAACCTTTAACATGTCTAATAATTTAATTAAAATGAATGAATCTTGTCAAAATTAAGTTTAATTTTCCCATTTAAAACTAAACTTACGAGATAATTTAGAATAGATATTTGAATTCAAATTATATAATATATTGTTAATTTAATACTTTTTAGGTTTAAAACTAATTTTTAAATAGTTAAATAAATTGCTATTAATTTTTTTAATGCTATATGTTAAATTCATAATAAATATAAATAACTGTATAATTTTTTTCCCGTGGAAAAAGTTGTAATTTTATTCATATGAAAAAATTAGATTTTGTAGATGCTTAAGCATATACAAATGGTTGTCCCTGTATTCATAGGCGAACAACAATTACAATATAGAAAGAATAATTTCCTACTAGCGTATACTTTCCTACCCTTCTTGTTCTCCACCCTTCGCCAACCTTCAGAGTTGGAAGTGGTGGGTGCAATTATAGCAAGTTGCTTTTCCGTTGTGTTTATTAGTTGTTCCTTATCATATTCTGATCCTTCAGATCCATGAGTTCGTTTCATTCCGCTTACTTCCAGCTGAATTTCTTATTGTTGTTTCATATTTTCAGGCCCCAAATGTGTATCTGGGGAAATTTTCTTCCTGTGTGTATTTCTATCCCATTTGTGTGTCACGTTCTGATTGGTTCCCTATAGGTTATGTCTGCATGTCCTCTTTTTCCCGCCAGTCAATGTGCTGCCATCCATTGGGATTTTTTTGTTGTTTCTTATTCCCTTTGGGGTCCTTCCTCGCCAGTGGATAGTTATTTTGGAGATGCCCTGTTTGCATGTATCTTCGACATCTGAATGTTTTATTTTCATTGTCAAGTGGTTGTGTCCTCAATTTATTATCATAGTTCAATGTAATGTGATCAGGTAGCCCCTAACTCAGGTCCACTTCTACACATATTCTGGCAAAGGTGCAGATTCCTTGGTTAACTCTATCTCCATCTATTTTTAGGATTTTCCCTAACGAGTTTCCAATGGCTGTAAAAACTTTATGATGCCAAGAGTGTAGATGGAGGTTATGTAGCCTCACCCAAACAAGCATTGTTCAGTTTTTCATAGTATTTGCATCAAATTTAGGAAACTAGGGGGTGGTGAAGATGCCAGCTTTGCCCCAAAACCAAGGCCCCTGATTGATAATATTGTCTCGTTTTTTATATGTGTTGAATTTAACTATGAAAAAACCTTTTGAGCATAGGTGAATTTCACAATCAGGTGACAATGTTGAGAGGATACAATGATGCAGGGAGTTGGATTCTATCCAGAACCCATTAAATTTGTAGATAATAGCAGTTGTGGATAGATCAGTGTGTATATTAGTTGCCTCCGGTGAAGTTACTTGGATCATTGGAGATTCCAGTTTTTGTTCCACAATATAGGGACCTGGTAGCTCTAGTGTTGGTGCTAGTTTGGGTGGTATGCTTTCCTTTCCTTTGACTACATCACGAAAGGAACATGCTTTTTTTGAGGTGGCTCCATTGCATCCACCATGCAGTCTCAGATTAAGAATGACAGTTGAATCATTGCTAATACCATATTCCTGAAGTGTATGGATATCCTATAGACTACGTCCTTTATATATCAGATTTTGGTATTTTATGGGGGTTCCAATTTGATTCTGGATTTCCTTCTTTGGTTCTTGACTATTCAGCCCCTTGCCGAGCCGCATGCAGTGATGTCTGCCCCCTATTAATTTGATGAAGATTTGTATCCAATCTTCGCCCATACTGTTTGGATTTCTCTGTTTCGCATTCCCTTCTATGATATGGGGCTGTGATCCAGAGTTGGAAGGAGACTTTTTGTTATTAGGCATCTAGAGTTGGGTTTGGTGTGGGTTGTCCTATTTATTGGGCATCTTGGCAGAACTGAGTGTCTGACCTTCTTCCGTGGTTAGGATGCCTGATCTAGCTCTATACATCAGCCCTGCAGATGCATCTTGTACTAGATCTGGTATATAGGGAGGATAAATAAGGAAAGGAATTACCCTTACCACAGATACGTTGCCTTGAGGTCTACTTTCTTTGGCTTCATCCGCGATCAGTTTTTCCTCCTCCCTCACGTCTGCCCCAGGGGATTGGAAATTCCAATCTAGGCTATGCTCATGGTCGATCTCCTTAATGTCTGTAGTCCTATGCATGTAGGGGGCAGAGACGGTTTTTCCAAGGTTCATGGGGTGCACGGCTTTGGGGCTAATCTGGATGAGCCCAACAGTAATGAACTCACCTTGCCCATTGCCAGATCGGGCATCATAGCCATCAGATGACAGAACCTTGCCCTCGACGGGTTGGGTATAGTCAATCAAACTATGCCGAGTGTTTTCTTATGTCCCGAGGTCCTTTGTTTGGGCTCTCTGGAAGATCCATTTGTCCAGGGTCATGCCTATGGGATCTGTCAAGGAGGCACTGACAATACCTGCGCCTATGTACCCCTTCCTTGTGCTGCTTCGAACTAGGGTTTTCGCCATTGCAGTCTCTTCCAACTTCCTGACCACAACTATTCAGAGAAAATTCTTGAAGATTGTAATTATGATAATTGTATAATTTATTTTAATTTACTACTAATTTAATACTGTGTTTAAAATTAAAATCTAAATAATTAAATAAATTGTTATTATTTTTTGTAATGTCATATGTTAAACTCATAATAAATATGTATTTGGACTCCTTTGAGAATATAATTTTTAAGTTTTATTTTAAATATAAAACATATAATAAATATATATTTGGAATGCTTTGTGAATACAATTTTTTAAGTTTTATTTTGAATATAAAACATATAATAATATAATTGTTTGTTGTCGAGTTTCTTCCTATAATATAGTTGTTTGCTGTCAAGTTTATAT
>APFE030070337.1:0-15025 GCA_000404065.3 Pinus taeda | reverse complement strand
GGCGTTTCATCTTCTAAGGGTCGGTTTTGGAATGTGAAGGGTTTTCCATTGTTTCTCAATAATAAATAGGCCTTTGAGTCTCATTGTAACACAAGTTTGGAACAGTTCAGAGACATGTAGCCGCACATCTCTTCTCAGAGATAAGCTACCATCATCCTAGCTGGGTTATTTCCCATTCTGGTTGTAAGCATATTTCGGTATTTTCCATTAATGAAATGAAGTGTTATTTATGCTGCATCTCTTTATTTATGGTTATCGCATCTCTGTATTTATGGTTATCTCTGTAATCTATTGCGTTCCTGTTTAAATCCGGATCAACCCACATTTAGCACAAAGTCATTCTGAGCTATGTGAATTGTTTCTTGGTTTCCGATTCTTGGACTCCTCCAAACAACTATAAGATGAAATTATCCAATTTTTTTTGAAGTGTGAGCAAATATATTTTGAATCGAAGTTGCTTCTACATTTTCTTCCTATTATTTTCCTTGTCGAGGCTAGGCTATCCTGGACTTGAACCACCAGTGATGATATGTCCTCCGTAACATTAGCATATTGTCTTAATGAGAGGTTTATTTGAGAGAGAGCTTAGCTGAGTTGAATCTTGTATATGTTATTCAATGAAAGTTGAAGGTTGGGTTGTCTTGTTTTCTAGCACATACGATGACAAGCCATTAATTGGTAGCATATCTATGAGAGTGTGTTTGTGTTTTCTTCTGTGTGGGGGTATGTAGATTAGGAACATGTTGAAGATTTTGGAATAGTTCCTACTCATAATGTTTTTAAGCTCGTACAATGGTCAACTAGATCACTAAATAAATGACATGAGAGATCTCAATGAATTTTAGAGAAGATGCAACTTGGCCATAGGTATAGACAATGACCTTTAAGGTATTAGAGGTTATAAATTGATATATTGAGTGATTAGCTATAGCAATTAGGTTCAGCTCTAGAGACAACAATGAGTCATGACAATCTTCTAACTAATCAAAATTTTACCTTACATTCTAGTAGATAGTCCTTAGGCTAACCCCTCAAATTGTAGGCTGAGTTGCAAGCATTGATTCACTTTTATAGACAACAGCCAAATACATGCTTCTTGCGTGGGCTTCTCCCTTAATTGAATGACATGGCACATTAAAGTGCAAGAAGGTGTTTCTCCTACAAATGTTGTTCAATTCATTACTCTGCAATTGTTATTTCAGGAAGCCCCTTCCTGTGTATGGTCAGAAACAATGTCAATGAAACCATGTCTAACTTTACTTATTCTACAACTTATTCCCCTTGAATTGCCACTAGACAAGTACTTTTTCCTCAAAGTTCCTAGAATTATCCCTGGATATTATTGCTGCTAGGATGTGTTGGAACTTATCCAACTACCAAAAGCCTTATTCCATGAGCTATGTGATGATGTACTCAATGCAACATTGTCATTTAGCATATCATCATGGACAATCTTGCGGGGATTTTCAAGAGATTTCAAGTCATGGCACATGGTTGGCCTCTTGGATGATCGAGGATTGAGACAAACCTTAGCTATTACAGCCACAAACCAGACTTCCTCTAATAGATCCTGATCTAAAATGAGATAAGAATCAATGATTCAGGGAATATTATCCTTGTCATAAATGTTGATCAATGGAAAGGCATGGTCTAGCCACGAAGAGTCACCAGCTCACATGTCATTGCATTCAATGTTTGTAATGTCCCTTGAAATGATATGTAGTAGGACTTTTCCAAAATAGTAAACATCATGTGCACATGTAGTGGGTGGTGAACCTAAGTCTCCTTGGACCGATGAACTACATTTATGCACCTCAAAAACATTATATAATTATTAAAACCCCAATTCCTATATCAACAACACAATGAAATTGTGTATTCTATGATTACAAACCCATATTATGGAAATAACAGAGCTTATATATCTTGAATTCTTCATAAATATAGAGTAAAGTCAGCCAAATATTGTTGAACAAGTCAAGAAATGATTGGAGATGGATAAAAGTTTATGCTAGAGTTTGGGGTTTGGGGTCTAGGGGATGTTGAGCCATAACTAACATTTCTTGAACAAAGCAAAAAGAGCACATGAAAATTTTGAATATATCATACAAAAGGCCATGGGATACATATTGGGAAATTGCCAAGAGCCATGCAACCAAGCAAGATTGAGAGTCTCCATCTTGACTGCCTACAAAACATAAGCTACTAACTCATACTTCAAATTATATCCATCATGTGATATAATTATGGAATAGAGTGGGACATCTATATATTTAGAGTTAAGATGGATGTGTGCTAGTTCCATAGTAGTAATATATCCTCCAAAGACTTCCTCTCTTATTTCCTCATTTAAAGATGCACGTGTTCCCACTTTTGAAATGAGATGAGAGAAATGAGTAGAAAATTCGTCTTCTAGAAACATATTGTCTTAGGTGGGGATTTTACCCTTGTTTTCCACTATGTAAAGAGTGAAAATGCCATGATGAGTTGATCTAGGGCACATGTTTAAGACGGTATCATTATCAAATGAGGGCTAGAAATCTAAAACGTTATCCATTTGAATGATATATAGGATTATATTTGTCTAGATGGGAAGGTTGATATAACTTGTGCTTGTAGGCATTAATTACTGGAGAGTACCCTATTATAGAGGAAGCTCTAATTTGAAGGAATTCTCACTAAACTACTGTAGAATCTAATATTTGCAATAAAGGAGTGGGTAGAGGTGCTTCACCTTGTTGACCAATATCTTACCATGTTCATTCATAAAGGGACTTTAAAAAATTGTAAATAATAAATTCAATGCATTATAACTACTATGGGGAGTTGTAGGGTACCAAATGGTTTATAGGTATTGAGGGAAATTTAAAGGATATGTAGTAAAAATAAAGGCTTGCTTTATTGGCAATATGTATTGGGAGGGGGGTTTGAAAAAAGGATTTTTGGAGGTATTTATCAATACCTAGTGAAACTAAAGGTATTCTTTAATATTCCATAATGTAAGTGTTATTTCACAATTCGTTAGGTGAAGGCCCCATGGGAGTGGATGAAGCTTATGATGTTTAACACAATGAAAGTATTATTTGTAACGATATAGTCATAATTTATCACTAACCTATAAGGATCTAGGGCTATGATAGTGATCACAAAACATATGGATGTGTGTTAGGTTACACTAAAGATAATAATTGTAGATGATATGGACCATATGTTTCACAAATGCAACAAGAAACTTATAGGCATTGATCGACAATTCCTTCCTTGTTAAACTTACAGATGACAAATGAAACCTATAAATTAAAAGTTAATGTGGATCCATGCTAGCATCATATAAATACTATTAGATCCTCCAATTTCTTCCTCTCTTGAAATCCATGTTATTTCCTCCTTATTTGAAGATGCAAGTGTCCCTACATGTGAAATGGAATGAGGGAAATGTGTAGAAAAATGATATTCTAGAAACCATTTATATTTGGTTAGGAGTTTACCCATATTTACCATGATGTAAATATTTATCATGTCAAGTTGAGTAGATTTTTGGCACACCTTTAAGCAATTATCATTATCGAATGGGGGATATAAATCTAAAATGTCGTGCATTGAATTAGATATAGGATTATATTTGTCTAGATGGGATGGTTGATATAGTTTGAGCTTGTAGGAATTAATTATTGGAGAATACCCTATTGCAGAAGAAGCTTTGGGTTGAATGAAATTTCATGAACCTACTGTAGAATCTAATATTTACAATAATGGAGTGGACAAAGGGAATTTTCCTTGTTGACCAATATCTTACCATGTTCATTCATAAATGGACTTTAAAAATTGAAAAGAATAAAGTCAATGTATTATAGGTATTGTGGAGAGGTACAATGTACCGTAGGGTTTATAGGTAATGAGGGGCATTAAATGATATCCAATAAAAATAAGGATTTTTTATTAGAAATATGTATTGGGAGGGAGGTTTAAGAAAATGCATTTTAAGGTATTTATCAACACCTAGTGAAATTAGAGGTATTATTTAATATTCCATTAACATAGGTGTTATGTCACAAGTTCAATAGATGAAGGCCCCATGGGATTGCATGAAACTATGATGTTTAGCACAATGAAAGTGTTGTTTCTAAGGATATATCCACACCTTATCACTAACCTATAAGGATCTAGGGCTATGATTGTAACCACATAAAATCTACGTGTCTTTGGTTTCCCTAAATATTATGCATAATTGTAGATAATTTTTCCATGTCTTTCAAAAATGCAATGATCTAGATTGGATCATTCTTCTTTTTCATCCATATTGATGCTTTTAGAGTGGATCTTGGTATACTTCATTCCCAAATATTGAGATCCCTTTAAGAATTTCAAAACTTTTTTTGCAACAAACCAATGTCATTCACAAGGATTTTACATAAACCTAGAAATAATCCCAACAACAAATGAAATGTATAATTTGCTGGTGCTAAGGAAGATAAGACTTCTAAGAAGTTGTATGTACTTGGTTGCATCCTTACATTCATTTCCTTTTTTTTATGTGAACTTCAAATTATTTCCATTAGTGTAGAATACGGGTTACATTCAGCCATGCCAAACCTATATAGTAATTCTCCATTGTGTACCCATCTAGATTTAGACCTATGTCTTTTTGGGAACTTTGTAGCACAAAATGAAAATTTTCCTTGGACACCTCTTCCATTAGACAAGTCATTTTCACTGCACTTCTGAAGCCAGGGAAAAAGAAGTTTTCTTGATTACCTTTTCTATAATAGTTTTTCTCTCAACATTATAGATGTTTGTAAAATAATATATCCCCATCTATAAGAAATATTCTCAAAATTAGAAGACACTAACCTATCTCTTCTCACCACCCTCCAAATGGTAATGATGTTTCTCTTCTGGCTTGCATAAAAATGGAAAATTTTAGTATTTTCATCCCAACTTAATAGCCAAACAACCCTACTCTCAATTTTATAAGGTTCTTCCTTTTCCAACAACAAATTTCTTGTATTTTCTTTAAAAATGATGCCTTTAGCTTATGTTTCTTTAGAAAGGTAAGAAACCACTTATTTATTATACAAATCCTCTAATTTACTTCCACGTGATAAATAAATTTCTCATCTTTAATCTTCTTAGCATGTGCCAAAGTAATAGAAGCTTGCTTTGCTTTTTCTAGTTTGTTCTTTAGTGGATCCAAGGGAATCCTAAAATCTTTTATCAATATGTCACAATCCTCCTTTACTATCCACCAAAGTTAAATTTATATGGACTAGCATACTTTGTCCTAGTAGAAGCTACTTCAATTAAAATTGAAAAGTGTTTGAATTCTCCTTAAGTGATTACCCATTGTATAATTTTGATAGGATAATCAAGCCAAGCATTTGACACTATAAATCTATCGAATCCTTATTCTATTTTTTCTTCATACACCCTCTTGTTCTTCTAAATAAGTTTTTAATTCCAACAATTATGGAAATTAATAATAAACTATCTTGGAGATTCAACAATTATGGACAATAATAATAATAAATTATAAATGTTGACACTTTTGTGCTTTGACATAAGGAACAATACATAAGAAGAGCTTGTCTCATTATCTCAGGTTTGAGTTGGAATATTTTAGAGAAATAATTATAAAAAATAAGTGGCATGCGCTTAGTGCCTAGATGTGAACACATGTAACCACGGTAATCTATTTTCAGAAGTAGAAATATTTGCCTAACTCTTTCAGTAATGATATAGAAGATTAATGAGATTTATTGTAAATTGTATGCAGAGTTAATGAATGTTGGCCAGAAGAAGGAAACATTACAGGCACTTCACAACTTGATAACATCAAGATGGTATAGAGCATGGAAAAATACACTGGAAAAGATAATGTTCAAATATGTGGAACTTTGTGTGGATATGAGGCATGGCAGGTTTGCAAAGGATGGACTTATTCAATATCACAACGTATGCCTGCAAATGAATGTCAATTCCTTGGAGGAGGTTACCAAGTATTTCCTCCATCTCTCTAGTGAAAAGGTTGAACAGGCTCAAGCTCAAGCACATGCATCTGAGAATTTCTCTTGATGTTGAGGACTTGGAGGCAGAGAAGATGCCAAAGGACTTTATGCTTAGTTATGTCAGTGGAGAGAAAAGGAAAGACAAGTCTGATCAGGAACTTGTTACCCCATGGTTTAAGTTTCTTTGGGAAACCTATAGGACCATATATAGATACTTCATGAATCGTAACAATTGAAAGTTGGAAGCATCATATGCGCTGAGTGCATATTAACTAGTGTTGGAATAGATGGAAGAATTGCTTAATTTGGATAATTTTATAGTAATGGTTGTTAACATGTATTCCACTTAATTCTTTCACTAACAACTCCAAATAGCCTACCCCAATCCAAACAATGGATGCATTGACATTGATTGATCTTGAGCTATCTTGTTTTAGGAGCTTTAAATGTTTGTTTATGGCAAGTATGCCAGAGTTTGTTCTATATATTATGTTTCAACGATACAGTATATATTCTATTTCAATGACAGAGACACATGTTTCACTCCTTCTATCATGTGCAATGGATATAACATCTAATGATTACATAAAGGAAAAATATCGTGTTGTTTCTTAGTTTCCTATTAAAGAGTGTTTTGAATAAGGTCTTTTTTCTATTATGGCTAACTACAATACTAATTGGATTAACAGATGACTGCACATTGAGCCTTTTAGTTTTGTTTGTAATATAAATGGACAACAGAGTTCTGTTGGCTTATTGAAATAATACACAAACATCTTGTGGATTTCAATAAGTATAGGGATCAAAGAGACATGTCTGACTTGAATCTCCGTGAGACTTTGTAGCTTTACCTTGATACAAAGTTTGAGCAACTAAAGGCTGCAATTAAGCTTGAGCTCTCCCAAGTTGGTGAGCTAAACTTTTTATTTTTAATATATTTTTTCCTTATACTATTTCTTATGACAGATGGCATATGATACACTGATATGTAGGAAGCTTTTCACTCTACAAAATATATTCATGGCCTTATGCATGTTCAAGAAGATTCCTAAACCTCAAATGATGACAATCTACTATTCAAAGTTAAAAAAGATATTTTGGATATTAGAAAGTCATTTGTATCATTCTTATGCATGGTACAAGCTCTATATCCTCTAGAAAAGCTACAATAAATACTTAACATAGAAGGATTTGCATCTAATGGCATCATCTGGGTTGTTAGCTACCATTTCTATTATGCACTATGATCACAAGCATGGGGCTCACCATTTTGAGCTAGAGAATGAGAAGGAAAGAAGTTCAAGAATGGGCAGTCTTTTAAGTTTTGGGATTTAGTTTGGATTCTACAATGGATACCAGAGAAGTGGTAAGTTCAATGAAAAGGCTTAATTTCATTTGCCACTGTTTGAGATGTTTGCATTTGTATAGGTTTTTCCAATATAAGTATTATATTTTATCCTTATTTCAAAGGAGTTTTCTTCCAATATGTCTCATAATAATATGTTTTTTTGGCAGTTTTCATGCTCAACACTTCTATCTGAAGTGGTAAGTAATAGGTATAGATCTCATTAAAGAATTTATTTTTGAAATTAAGTCTTTCCTTGATGTTTCTAAGAAGTCAGAGCACACATATATTCTTCTAAGCACTTTTTATGCATGTACAGGTTTTTGTTTTAGCAAGCTACATGGTTTGAATTATAATTGGATAGAATGTGGTGCAATATTAGGACAAATTTTACTATATCTACATATATTTTAGCTGATACATTCTTAGAATACCCCAAATGGTTCACAGAGAAATTCCATTTTTGGATATTTTAATGTAGAACATGGAATACCTAATTGGGTCGAATTGACAACACCCTTTTCCCTAGATTTATTGAGGGAAGGGGACAAATTGCTACCATATTATCATAATGCGCTTCATTTTTTAATAATTCAAAAGCACCTTCACTTCAAACTATTTGGTTCTACGTATCTCCATTATTATTTATAAACACACGGTTTATGTTAACTCTTACCTTCAAATATAAGTTAACATTTGAGGATATGTGAATATAAGTTAATTGTACCGACTTTAAAGGCTCTTTGGGTTCACAAAAAGAAAGTGGAAACATCTACTTATGTGGGTAACTTACGTCTTTATTATGTTTTAGGTTTCCAAAGGTGTCATGACATGTGTTCTGCAAGAAGTGAAAAATTTGTATCATCTATTGGAAAATGATTTCCACCCTTTAGGTATTGCTAATAGAGTTCAATCATTGTTAGGAAAGCTCTCTAAGCTTAGTGACAAATTTTATTCATCTTCTCCAGTCCCATAAGTGAAATTGAAGAAACACTTTACTTCTTTAGAAAGGCTAACTACTTTGAGAGTGTTACATCAGGTGATGGGATTTAATTCCTACTTTCATTTCATGCTTTCTATTATTCTGTGGTGTGAGTACTTGTGATTCGTAATTGTGACCTACTTTTAGAGTTACACAACTTACAAAATATGATGGGGAATTTAATTATTACTTTGTTCAGTTCATTTGTCTATACTATTTTATGCCATATAGTGTGACAATCTTGGATTTGGTAAATTTCTTACACGTTTGTGTTAAAGTGTAAACATTATCTTGTGTCTTTTAAAAGTATAATTCTTGAGGTTTTCTAAAGTTAGCCCTTGCATGTTTCGAGGTATCACAAGTGTATCAAACAATTAAAATCACAATCCTATCAAGGATGATACCATTTTCTGACTTTTCTATTATAAAGAGGCGTAGTGCAGATGATATGAAGTACAATTTTGTATGGTTGAAGATTAACCATTTAAAAGGAATTGTATAGTTTGGCAGTCAGGTGAAGGAACACAATTTCAATATTTTTTATAAAAAATATAGCTTCTACTAATTTTGAGGATTTAGCTTTTGTGCATGGAGTCTTTTTTAGAGTGAGCATGATATAAGCTCATCAATGAATTTATTTATGCAAGACCTTGAATCAGAATAGTCCATATATCCAAATATTATTGAATTGTTTGAATAGTCCATATATCAAGGCTATGAATTGAAGTAGGAGTGGCCCAATACCTTAAGTATTGTTATTAACTTACAGGCCAAAGGTACCGCCTTAAATCATAATGCATGTATCTTTATTATCCACTCTTAGGGAAATAGTTACATGACTTAAAGTTCAAATATCCTGAAGCCTGGATCATGACAGGATGTGAATCTAACCTTGTATTAAGCATGGCTAGTGATCTGAAACCATCATAAATGAATTATCTATTTTATTCTCAAAGTAGACTCAGAACAAATAGTGTGGCCTATAACACTTCTGCTGACATGTGTAATAACCAAGACTAACTACAAATATACTCTTGAGATGCTTGCTATTAGCGTCAATGATACAATAGATATTCTATGCCTCATCAAGGTATACACAGCTACTAAGGGACTCTGCTGTCACTAGTAATTATTAAGGCCCGCACGTGGAATAGATCACTATGTTGACCCTAGTATCTAGTTGTGAACCTCTGTGAGTACAGTCCTACTGTTGGTATACAATAAGTTACTTTGTTGTTACTAATACCTATTAAGGCCTGTGCATGGAGCATGTCACCTTGTTGGAGCTACTATATATCTATCTTATTTCATCCATGACAGTAATTCTAGACACTATATCTATGTAGCCTTCGATTTATATAATATTTTACATAACCAAGGTAGGATGGTCTAGATTTGAGTGCAGTTATTTGAGAAATTGACAGGCATTGTCTCAAACTGAGTCTAAGTGCAATGAATTGATTAATCATTGTGTGTTTATTTTAACCAAGAGTATGTAAGTGAAATATGTAAGAGTAATAGTACCTCTAAGCCTTGAGCAGACATGTGTTTACTTCTACTTGGACATTGTTGCTTAAGGTGATTAACACACCACAAGCTGGATTTAACATGAGCCATTTCTTTTTATTTTCTCATTGAGTAGGATATGTTGGTATGGTCTTTAATGCAACAATATTCTCCATCGCTTAATGGTGTAAGTAGATCCACTACTGTTCACTAGATATTTCCACTGATGTTATCATAGAGTAAGTTAATACTATTTGTGTTTGTAGGCCCCAGATAAGCATCTTGGATATATAAGCAATCAAGTAGCACAAATCAACAGAATTTGTGGACACCCATTATGACAGTGGTGCACAAATCAAAAGGATGGTTGAAGCTTGAGAATATATATATGTTAATTGGTGTTTATACATCCTTCCATTGCATCATATTTATAAACCTTTAATGCCTTACTTACACCCCTGTAAGATGGTATTGTAATTGACCTTATGCCAAAGTATAGCATTAGAGAGGTTTGAATTATACCCTATTGCTAGAAACAAGTCTGAAAATGAAATATCTATGTGATGGATCCACACTCTCAAAAGGTGGCCATGTCAGCTACACTTCAGTGGCATCTAATGATATGTGCCTAATCTGCTCATCTTTATCCTATAATAAAGTAAGGATAAAGCATCAATAGTTGTTAGCTTTAGAATCATTATGGTAGGACTGAGTTTGAAATGACATTGTCAAGTATTTTCCCATGGAATTTGCATAGGAGGCACAGTGGGTAAACCCTCATTCCTATAGGCACATGTGGCATGGAGTCAACCCTTATCATATTCATATCTCCTGTTTTTGTAGTGTCATCTATTGCATACTTATTTCCACTAGGGGGGAATCTAGTTGTTGTGACTCTTTGGTAGCATAAAAGGGCATGGATAGTAATTGTATTACATTAGAACAATATTTTAGCTCTTTATAGGATAGATTTTGCAGCAAAAACATCATGAATTTTCTATGGGGATTAGACCTATAGTGTCACTAGGAGACATGTAACAACAACAATTTATTGAGACAACATTAAATTCAGCACGCAGGAGACTACAGGGATATGATGATGCGGCTACAATTTGAAGATCAATTTGTGGGGAGATCCTATAAAATTTCTCATCATCAAACAGTAGTTGAAAGGTATAATTTTAGATCCACAAAAGTATGCTTTTAGGTTCATAGCTCTAACTAGGCAGTAAAGGGTTATCGTGGTTGACAAAAAAATAGAAGAAAGCTTATATAATAAATAAATAATCATAAAGGGGTTTGTTACAAGCTAAATTGGGGTCTACTACTATTTCAATTAATAATTATATGATCATGGTGGATAATACTTTCTAAGCTAAATGCTATGACTCTTCATAGGATATTATTAGAGATACTTGAGGAGAGACCTCTTTGGCTCAAGGGTGAAGGAAGGATTTTGACTTCAATATCGAACCATCAACAATATCCTCAAGCTTTGTGCCATCATGGAGGAGGGGAGACGTTGCTCTTCAAAATTATTCTTCTAATTTGTAGGTTTTTCAAAGTTTTTTGATGTTAGCTTGAGAGAGGCATTGTTCCATGGATGACATTGGAATTTCAAAGATTTTGTTTACTATTATTATATGTCTATTATTTTGTTCTTGGTTGCCTCCAAATAATGAATGGATTGTCTAGTTTTATCAAGAAGACCATTGGGGTGAAGCATGAGCATCCTCTCTCGCCCACGTTGTTTTGGATATATATCAATGAGGAGGATTCCTTTTTGTACGAGCATATTCAAACCTTACTTCTTTCAACATTTCTTGGTCTCCATTCTCCTCTTATTGATGTTGTGGTCCTCTTGGAATCTACCTTGGTGGATATTCAAAGGATCAACCTTGGGAAAATTAGGGTTTATGATCTTTAATGACTTGAAGAATGTCCTATTAGATTATGATTTTCCATTTCTCATAGCTGGATATTGAGATCACCATAGCTTATACCTACCTAGGTGTTTGATTTTTCACACTCTCAATTTGGATTGAGATTGGTTATCTAGCCTTGGATCAATAAGGGTTATGGTTCCCTTGCCTTTTTGAGCATTATTTCTTTCGACACCATTTTTACGACATTTTTCCCAAGATGGACCTTTTGGATAAAGCCATCAAGTCCACGGTTTCCATAGTTTTGACATTTGGGGACCTAGTTTGTTAGAGGATTAATAAAACTAGATAGAGAGGGTTTATGCTCATTATCGAATGCAAGAGGATGGTTCCTAACATATTGTTTAAGAAAAATTTGAAACACATCCCTTTTTATTTTTAATATTATTATTATTGAATCTTATCTACACCAGCCTATGGTGTCATTTAATTCATATATTTTGTGTTGTTTTTCGTTTAATTCTTTCTTATACGTCTTATAGCTATTTCTTGTGGACATATCTATATGGAGAATTTCATTGTGCATCAAGCACTCTTTTTATCGCTTCACAAATCCCCTACTATTCCAAAGAAAAATCTATTAAAAGAGTTATTGGTTCCCAAAATAGCATTTTAAGTTAGGTTATTGACAACCGTGAAATGTAATTGATTAAAGGTTTATTGTTTCCCTTGTGGTGGCATGAATGTGGGTTTAGAAGAGAAAACAAATAAAAGTGTCTAACAAAATCCCCATATTAGAATGGGCAAAACCAATATAACATTGGTATGTGTACCTAAGATTTTGGAACATGTTCTAGATGGGGACTCCATTCTGAGGACTAGGGTATGTACTAGGTGTGGTCCATATGTACCTTGTTACCTCCCAAACTTGCAAGTAAAATGTTACCTTCCATATGAAGAATTATCAACCATTGAGACAAAAGTCAATGTTTCACCTACCAAAGGTCCCAATGTTCAATCAAAAGCAGTAACCATAGCAGTAATTCCACCTCCAGCTCTTGCCCTAGATCATATTGGTTATTCGATAGTTTTAGGCAATGCAAATTTTATAGTTTTAAGAGATTGTTGGAGCAAAGTTTATTGCCTCAGATTCATTTTTGGAATTGCATGGGGAGGGATTTCAGAATTTGGAATAAGATTTCTAAATTTGAGTGCAAATTTTTATTTTGTTGTCGGTATTGTTTTTATGTCATTATGCCTCATATGCTATCGTGAATTGGCTGCTTGTTATTATGTACTCTAATGACATGAGAACTAAAAAAACAGAGTAAAATTTCCTTCTATGAAATAGAACAGTCTAGCAGATACCAAAAAGAAGTCTTTACCAGATGGTGCACCAATTGAGCTTTATGCTACTGGTAAGTAGGGCGAGGGTGTGAAATTTTTGCAAGTTAAAAAAAAATACCTTTAGATCCCATTCCCAAAATGTTGCATTGGGAATTGACTCTTTTCAATAACCACTTCTACTTATCAAAGTTGATAAGGAGGGGCAGGCTTTAAAATTAACGTTCGTTTACACATTTTCATTGCTTTTAACCATCGAATACAGGTTATTTCAAAATAAACATGTCATGATTGACTTGTTAATAATTAAAAAAACTGTCATAATGACTGGCGTATCAAAAAATTACAAGTTTCAAATATATATATATATATATATAATTATATAATATATTATATATATATATATATATATATATATATATTTATATTTATATATATATATTTTATTTTAGTATATGGTATTTGCGGGACAAATTGACTAGGTCCTCAGCGTTGCAGGTACCCTGAGAAGATCTTTAGTATTTGCTGAGCAAATATTCATTACACTTGATTCAATACACCACCAACCAGTAAAAAATGTCAATAGTTCGACAATCCAATGTTCTAGTCTCTGACTCCCTAGACCCATACAACATAATTTAAGATTTTGCTCCCTAAATCATTATGTCATATTATTGCCAGGCCATAACGTAATTATTTTTTGAACTCCGAGATTTTATGCAAGTGCGGGACCAAAATTTTGAACATATTTAAGAAAAAATCACCGGATCACTCAATGCCACAAATATAAAAAGAAGGAAAGAACTCCAAGACTAACGATTCAGTTCATCACAAAAATGGCTTGTTCCTTCATAATGTAAGGGAAGCTAGCTCTGCATCTGTTATCATAGATTCTGAAGATGATCAGGGGACCTCACCTCCTCAGATTCAAGGAATCACCTGTATTGCAAACTTTTGGGTGTCATATTCTAACCCCAAGGGAAAGGCACGAAAGATAGAAGGGACTCTGTATCATGACTATGCAGGATCATTTTCTCCTTATATGGAGCACATGTCAATGCAAAGTCCGAAACAATTTTCTGTGTTGGGTAATGAGTTTCCTAGCGGTTTTTTCTACCTCAGCCCTCTGAAAAGACCAGGAAGAAAGCTCTATCCCCCACTAAACCATTGAAGACATATATACACCCTTTCAAATGATTTTCCTCATAGGGTGATTGTATTAAACAATATGTTACACTGGACTAGACAGAATTAACATTAACTTTGGTCCTCAAACTTTCACATAATTGATTTTTTTGGGAGAAGTGTAAGTATTCAAGTTCTCACCTATACTACCCTAAATGTTGTGTTTAAGGTTTTTTGGAAAATTCTAAAGTATAAGACATAAATTCTATCGTAACGTTGTATAAGACAGAAACTGAAATAATTGAGATCGGCCACATCTTAAAAAATTTAGGACTTCACACATATACCTTTCATATTTCAAAACAATCTGTTAGTATTTTGAGATACTTTCTTAGAATGTTAATACCAACCTTTGTTAGAGAATAATTTAAATGTTAATAAAATATTAATAAATTTGCACTTTACATGTTCCTTTACATGTAAAGCAGGCATTAGGCAGGCTTGTGTTTCCTTGAATGCTGAATATGGGAATAACATGACATGTTAGATAAAATATGCACTGAATTGAAAAGAAAGAGATGTAGCTCTCAGGTGTGGCCTGCACCTGAAAACTACACTCACAAAACTTGAGAGATGTCTCTCGTTCACTCTATTACCAATTCAATTAAAAGGTTACATCATTAAATACAATACTAGGAAATAGGAAGTTGCGCCCAAACCCCATAACTATAGGAACTAATCCTAAACTAGGGAGAAAGTTACAACAATGTAACCATTTTCTCCATTAATATCAAAAGAATATTAATTATTCTCAACTCCCCCCCTTAATGGAGAA
>APFE030070335.1:2787-90732 GCA_000404065.3 Pinus taeda | reverse complement strand
AAGGGAAATCAGTGGTGGGTTCGAGATGGATCTACAAAGTTAAGCAGGCAGCTGACGGGAGTGTGGAGAAGCACAAGGAAAGATTTGTTTCTCAAGGCTTTTCAAAGATAGAGGGGATCGATTATGAGGAGACCTTTGCACCTGTCGCAAGGTATTCTTCCATACAGACGATTCTTGCTCTCTCAACGCATATGGGATGGCACATTCATTAGATGGATGTGGAGACTTCATTCCTCAATGGAGTAATTGAGGAGGAGGTGTACATTGAGCAGCTCGAAGGCTTTGAGGTCTTCAGCAGTGAGTCGCATGTGTGCAGGCTCAAGAGAGTGTTGTATGGGTTGAAGCAAGCACCACGTGCTTGGTACACACAGATAGATATCTATTTCACCAGACTTGGATTCTCCAAGAGTGAGGCAGATCCTAACCTATACCAGATTGTGGTGGAGGGTAAGTTGCTTATCATTGTACTGTATGTAGATGATTTGATTCTAACGGGTGATGAGCTATTGATAATTTCATGCAAGGATGATCTTGCTAAGGAGTTTGAGATGAAGGACTTGGGCCTCCTTCACTATTTCATAGGATTGGAAATATGGCAGCACAATGGCGGACTGTTTGTTTCTCAGGGTAAGTATGCTCGCGAGATACTGGAGAAGTTCAACATGCATAGCTGCAAGCTTATTGATACTCCTCTTCCTGGAGGTTGGAGGAAGGAGGATGCCACTTCGAGAGAAGAAGTGGATGCCACTGTTTATTGACAGTTGGTGGGGTCACTGATGTATTTGGTCAATACACGACCTAATATATGCTATGCAGTTCACCAGCTTTCACAAGCTATGGTTAAGCCTACCAAGCTCTTCTGGAAGGCGGGAAAGCATGTGTTGCATTATTTGAGAGGCACATCGGGATATGGATTGTGGTACAGACAGGAAGATGAGGTGAAGCTATGTGGCTTCATGGATGAAAATTGGGCAGGGAGCCCAACGAACAAAAAGAGCACATCAGGAGGGGTCTTCAGTATTGGATCGACAACAGATTCTTGGTACAGCAGGAAGCAGAGATCCGTGGCACTCAGTTCAGCAGAGGCCGAGTATATGGAAGCAAGTTTGGCTGCATGCGAGGCTATATGGATGAGGAAGATTCTGGTTGGTTTGTTCGGTTCTCATTTCGATCCTACTGTGATTTATTGTGATAACCAGAGTTGCATTAAACTATCAGCTAATCCTGTATTTCATGATAGATCTAAACACATTGACATCAGGTACCATCATATTAGAGATTGTGTGTAGCGGAGAATCATGTTACTTTCATATATTCCCATGGAGGATCAGGATGCTAATATCTTGACGAAGAAGCTCACCAGGAGAAAATTCGAATACCATCAAGGTAGGAGAGGGGTTGCTGATAATCCATATCTTTTCGAGAGGGAGTGTTGAGATTGCAACAAGATAATGGAGCTTAGTGAAAAGAGTCGCCTTCACTAAGTGGGCCCGTAGGCAAATTATGGCACAAAGTCTATTTTTATACTATGTCTATTTTCAAACATATGGATCATGTCTATGAGTTGCAGGATGCTGTTTATGGATGATTGGTCAAGTTGGAAAAAATAGATGGACTTCTATTTTTAGACAACAGCGGTGACACTGTCAAGTCTAATTATAGAGCAGTCAAATATTATTAGCTTATAATAATATTTAGACTATAAAATTTATCTTATTCTCTTGGAACACTTCAGTTTGAGCTACAGATCTGGCACGTGCAGCTGTGAAAAGGAAATACATTTTTTTTGTGGGTCAGTTAAGTTGTTGCATGCATGACTTTAGTTAGAACTCAATTAGTTGAGTTTGGTGGAGTTGATTGTGGAGTTGATGGAGTTGTGTTCAGTTTAACTTGGTTAAACTAGTTGTAATTAGTCTAACTGCAAATAGACTAATGATGAGTTTTTAAACTAATTATTAACTCATAATGAAACTAAAGAATACATCAGTTAACTCAGTTGCATGTCAGTGCATGTTTAGTTCAACAGGGACAGGTGTTAGAGGGTCAAATTGCTATCAGTTGTGACTATAGTTGTGCATGAGGATTTGCAAAATCAATGGGATTGAGTTATGCCAATAATAATTGGCCAATACCAAGTGATGATAGCCTCTACTCATGTGATTCCTAGTGTGAATGATTCTTTTGAGGTAAATACGAGTTTGGTTCAACCATTCTCATCCATTCTTGAGCAGGTATTGAGCAGTGTAGGCAGGCAAGCAGTGGAATAGATTTGGAGATCAGATTTGAGCTATATTGTGTGTAACAGGTGGAGATAGTGCTGGATACTTGTGAGAAGTATTGAATATTGTAATGTTACATGTTCACAATCATTAATATACAGATAGTGTGGGGTTTTCAGCTGTAAGCTTTCCCCGGGTTACATACTGTGTTAACGTGTGCATGCTCTTGATGTTTTATTGTTATTGATGCTGCTATATTGATGATCAACGTAGAGGATATTATGTATTGTGTATGTATTCCACAATAGTACATGATCAGGATAATATCCATTGAATATGTGTTTATTATTCAAAATTTCTACATGGTATCAGAGCTGTTGATCATCAGATCTACTATTCAGGAAGTGTTTACATTCTATTTCTTCAGGCAGAGTCTGTAATCGGGCCAGGTAGCCTCTGGATTCATCCTTCCTTTGGAAGGTGAGATATTTGGTGAATGCCCATATAGTCAATCTCTATACAAGAAATATCTTGTTCTCACGAATTCTAGATCGGAAGTGGTTGATTTGGTTGCTGGTGGAATTCGAATTTGTAACAGTGTTTTCTTGGTGTCAAAACTAAGATGTCTTTCACAGGATGGCGATTGGAGTATGCCCTTGAGGGCAGTATGAATTATATTGCATGGAAGGATAGGATGGAGGCAGTGTTAGATGATAATGGGCTGAAGGAGTTCGTGGATGTAGATGTCCCAAAACCTACTGATGCTACTGAAGCTAAGGCTTGGCAAAAGAAGATAGCAAAGTGTCGAAGGATTTTGTTGGAGGGTGTGAGGGATCACATTGTGTCCAACCTCCATGGAAAGGCCACTCCATATTTGATGTGGAAATCGTTAACAAAATTATTCCAAATCAAGAGCGATCAGAGGAAGCTGGCGCTCAAAGATAAACTCAGAAACATCAAATGCGAGAAGGGTGACATTATGCCCAAGTATCTCACGAAGTTCACTCAGTGTTGAGATGAGTTGGGAAGTGTGGGGGTTACTGTCGATGATGAGGTCTTGGTGAGCTTGACTCTCCTTGGTCTTTCGAACAGTTTGCATTCCTATCAAGACTCTGTCAATGGTCGGGAGAAATTGCCAGGATGGGAAAGACTGTGGTCAGATATTGTGTAGGAGGAGATCAAGCGGAGTACCAGGGACAGATCTTCATCAAAGGGAGCTGATGAAGAAAATTGTGCTTTGGCTACTAAAGCAAAGAAAGGGAAGAGCAAGAAAGCTTCTCAGTCTGGTGCAAAAAGCGAGAAGCAGGACATGTCCAAGGTGAAGTGTTTTCACTGTCACGAGCACGGACACTATGCCACTAATTGTCCGCAGAAGAAGAAGAACAAGCAAGCTGCTGGATCTGCAGCAGGAGAGGCTCTAGCCTCACAGTTTGAGCTTGATTTTTCATTGATTGCATGCTTATTTTCAAGTGTGATGGGATTGGTGTGGTTCTTCGACAGTGGTGCGTATTTTCACATGACGGGAGATAGAGATTTATTTTTTGGTTTGGAGGACAAAGATCTTGGAGTGCACATCGAGATGGGCGATGATGGTAGATACAGTGTGACTGGTATCGGTACCATTTCCTTTGAGAGGGAGTCCAGTAAGCCCTTCGTATTGAACGAAGTCATGCATGTTCCAAGATTGAAGAAGAATCTTTTCTCTGTGGCAATGTTAGAAGGCAAGGGGTATGATGTTGTTTTCAGCAAGGGAAAAGCATTCCTGCGGAGCAAGATAACTGGTGAGACCCGGAAGATAGGGGTTCGAGTAAGGAACCTTTATCAGTTGCATGTAGATGGATGCGCAACAATGGCAGGCAAGACAGAAGGATTGGTGAGTCGGGATGATGGCGAGTTGTGTTACAGGAGATTGGGTCACCTTCACCATGGAGCCTTGAAGATACTGCAATAGATCACTACAGGGCTTCCTAAGGGCACACTTGCGTAGTCAGATCAGTGCAGGGGGTGTACTTTGGGGAAGTTTGTGAAAGCCACATTTCACGAGAAGGATAGTCACACTGCGACGATCCTTGAGAGAATTCACATAGACGTGTGTGGACCTTTCTTAGTTGCTTCGACAGCAAAACACAGGTATTATGTGATTTTTGTTGATGATTTCTCTCGTAAGTGCTGGATCTTCTTCATGCAGAAGAAGAGCGAGACATATTCAAAGTTCTATGAATTCAAAGCACTGGCAAAGAAGGAGTCGGGGAAGAAGTTGAAGGCTCTTAGGGGTGATAATGGTGGTGAATACATCTCGACGAGTTCAAGGATTTCTGCTAAGGCAAAAGGGATCCGAAGAGAGATCATAGCTGCCCATAACCCACACAGAATGGGGTAGCTGAACGGAAGAATAGAACGATCATGGGTGCTGCACGGGCGATGTTGCATGATCAAGGTCTACCCCTTCACTTGTGGGTGGAAGCATGCAATACAACAGTTTATGTGCAGAGCCGTTGTCCTCATAAGATACTTGGCATGAGTACACCGAGGAGGCTTATTCTGGTAAGAAGCCTGATCTTTCTCATTTGAGGATTTTTGGTGCTAATGTTTACATGCATGTGACGAAGGATGCCAGGAAGAAGTTGGAGCCGACCGCTGAGGTTGGGATATTTGTGGGGTACACTGATACAGCCCACAACTATCGTGTGTATTTGCTAGACAGTGGTAAAATTGTTTTGCGATGGGATATAAAATTTCAGGAGGAGAAAGCCATGAAGTGTTTGCTTGAGAGGGAGCTACACTTGCATGTAGATGAGGAGCTATTAGTTCCTAAGTATGAGCTTCAGGACGTGGATCAGCCATAGGACGAGATTCATGGAGTGGAAGAGACCACTCAACCAGCGCCAACCATGAGAGGGCGAAAGCACTTGACAGAAGTTGAGCGACTGGCTCAAGATGCAGAGAAAGTTGTAGGACCACCTACAACCCAAAGTAGACAGAGACAATCACCTGATCGGTACAATGGATACATGGCTCCTATGAGTAAGTGTGTTGTGACTGAGCCATCCTCTTTCAAGGAAGCTGTGGAGGATCCCACATGGGTAGATGCCATGGTGGAAGAGTATGATTCTATTTTCAGAAACAATGCATGGGAGATTGTTCCTAGACTGGAAGGGAAATCAATGGTGGGTTCGAGATGGATCTACAAATTTAAGCAGGCAGCTGACGGGAGTGTGAAGAAGTACAAGGAAAGATTTGTTGCCCGAGGCTTTTCACAGATAGAGGGGATCAATTATGAGGAGACCTTTACACCTGTCACAAGGTATTCTTCCATACAGACGGTTCTTTCTCTCTCAGCGCAGATGGGATGGCACATTCATCAGATGGATGTGAAGACTGCGTTCCTCAACGGAGTCATTGAGGAGGAGGTATACATTGAGCAGCCTGAAGGCTTTGAGGTCTTCAGCAGTGAGTCGCATGTGTGCAAGCTCAAGAGAGCGTTGTATGGGTTGAAGTAAGCACCACGTGCTTGGCACACATGGATAGACAACTATTTCACCAGACTTGGATTCTCCAAGAGTAAGGTGGATCCTAACCTATACCAGATTGTGGTGGAGGGTAAGTTGCTTATCATTATACTGTATGTAGATGATTTGATTCTAACGGGTGATGAGCTGTTGATACTTTCATGCAAGGACAATCTTGCTAAGGAGTTTGAGATGAAGGACTTGGGCCTCCTTCACTATTTCCTAGGATTGGAAATATGGCAGCGCAATGGTGGACTATTTGTTTCTTAGGGTAAGTATGCTCGGGAGATACTGGAGAAGTTCAACATGCATGGCTGCAAGCCTGTTGATACTCCTCTTCCTGGAGGTTGGAGGAAGGAGGGTGCCACTTCGGAAGAAGAAGTGGATGCCACTGTTTATCGACAGTTGGTGGGGTCGCTGATGTATTTGGTCAATACATGACCATATATATGCTATGCAGTTAACCAACTTTCACAAGCTATGGTTAAGCCCCAAGCTCTTCTAGAAGGCGGGCAAGCATGTATTGCATTATTTGAGAGGCACATCGGGATATGGATTGTGGTACAGACAGGAGGATGAGGTGAAGCTATGTGGCTTCATGGATGCAGATTGGGTAGGGAGCCCAACGGATAGAAAGAGCACATCAGGAGGGGTCTTCAGTATTGGATCGACAACAGTTTCTTGTTACAGCAGGAAGCAAAGATCCGTGGCACTCAGTTTAGCAGAGGCCGAGTATATGGCAGCAAGTTTGGCTGCATGCGAGGCTATATGGATGAGGAAGATTCTGGTTGGTTTGTTCGGTTCTCATTTGGATCTTACAGTGATTTACTGTGATAACCAGAGTTGCATTAAACTCTCAGCTAATCCTGTATTTCATGATAGATCTAAACACATTGACATCAGCTACCATCATATCAGAGATTGTGTGCAACGGAGAATCATGTTACTTTCATATATTCCCACGGAGGATCAGGATACTGATATCTTGACGAAGGCGCTCACTAGGAGAAAATTCGAATACCACTGAGGGAGGATAAGGGTTGCTGATAATCCATATTTTTTCGAGAGGGAGTGTTGAGATTGCAACAAGATGATGGAGCTTAGTGAAAAGAGTCGCCTTCACTAAGTGGGCTTGGAGGCAAATTATGGCACAAATTCTATTTTTAGACATATGGATCATGTCTATGAGTTGCAGGATGCTGTTTATGGATGATTGGTCAAGTTGGAAAAAATAGATGGACTTCTATTTTTAGACAACAACGATGATGATGTCAAGTCTAATTATAGAGCAGTCAAATATTATTAGCTTATAATAATATTTAGACTATAAACTTTATCTTATTCCCTTGGAGCACTTCAGTTTGAGCTACAGATGTGGCACATGCAGCTGTCAGAAGGAAATATGTTTTCTTTGTGGGTCAGTTGATTTGTTGCATGCATGACTTCAGTTAGAACTCAATCAGTTGAGTTTGGTGGAGTTGATTGTGGAGTTGATGGAGTTGTGTTTAGTTTGACTTGGTTAAACTAGTTGTAATTAGTCTAACTACAAATAGACTAATTATGAGTTGTTAAACTAATTATTAACTCATAATGCAACTAAAGAATACATCAGTTAACTCAGTTACATGTGAGTGCATGTTCAGTTCAGCAGGGACAGGTGTTAGAGGATCAGATTGTTATTAGTTGTGACTATAGTTGTGCGTGAGGATTTGCACAATCAATGGGATTGAGTTATGCTAATGAGAATTGGCCAATACCAAGTGATTATAGCCTCTGCTCACGTGATTCCCAGTGTGAGTGATTCTTTTGAGGTAAATATGAGTTTGGTTCAACCATTCTCATCCATTCTCGTGGAGGTATTGAGCAGTGGAGGCAGGCAAGCAGTGGAATAGATTTGGAGATCAGATCTGAGCTGTATTCTGTGTAACAGGTGGAGATAGTGTTGGATACTTGTGAAAAGTATTGACTATTGTAATGTTACATGTTCTCAATCATTAATATAGAGATAGTGTGGGGTTTTCAGCTATAAGCTTTCCCCGGGTTACATATTGTGTTAATGTGTGCATGCTCTTGATGTTTTATTGTTATTGATGCTGCTATATTGATGATCAACGTAGAGGAGCTTATGTATTGTGTATGTATTCCATAATAGTACATGATCAGGATAATATCCATTGGATATGTGTTTATTATTCAAAATTTCTACATTTTCATAATTATTTTTAATATAGCATTTGCTTCCAAAAATTTTGAAATATTTTACCGAAGGAGTCTCACCATACTAGAGCTCATGAGGAGTTTGAGTGTTGTTCACTCGGACATTTGTCTTGTTGAGAATAAGAACTACAGCAAATGCGGCTTCACCCCAAAAGGCTGCGGGAGTTCTAGACTCAAGAAGCATTGCATAAGCCATTTGTTGAACCGTTCTGTTCATCCTTTCCACTACTCCATTTTGCTGAGGAGTCCTAGCTGTAGAGAATTCTCTTCTTATTCCATGTTCTTCACAAAAATTGAAAATTCATTCGAGGTAAATTCTCCTCCTCGATCAGACCTGAGGCATTTGATTCTATGATCTGATTCATTCTCCACCAAGGCTTTGAATGATTTGAACTTTTCAAAGGCTTCGTATTTGTGCTTCATAAGTCTTATCCAACACATCCTGGAATAGTCATCAATGAATAATATAAAGTATTATTCTCAAGGTGACCTTTTCCTAGATGGAACACATACATCAGTATGGACAAGTTCAAGCGGCTTGCTGGCTAATCCATCCTTCTCAGGGAAGCTAGTTCTAGTTTTCTTACCAAATTGACATGATTTGCATATTGTATTGTCTGGAATTCTGATGTCTGGAAGACCACGAACTGCCTGGTATTTGCATGCTTTCCTTATCTGTGAGAAGCTAAGATGCCCAATCTTCTATGCCATAGCCAGTGTTCATCATTCTTCCTTAGATAGCATTGATGTTGTCCTTCTTTGAATATGTATAAATTATTTGGAGTTCTTACGCCTTTGATCATTGTTTTTCCTGTATCAAGATCACAAACACTACATCCATTTGATCGAAATATTACCTCAGTTCCTTGATCACACATCTGACTGACACTTAATAGATTATGCTTTGAGCCATCAACATACATGACATTTCCAGCTTTGACCCTTTCTTTCAATTGAATAGAACCTTTACCTTTTATGAGAGCAGGGGTGTCATTTCCAAAAGAGACCTTCTTCTCCTTCTCTAAGGCACTATATGACTGAAGTTTTTCTTTATCACCTATCATATGTTTTGAACATCCACTGTCGATGTACCATTGATTTTCCTGCCCTTCTGCATATAAAGCTATACCACATCTTTCTAGTTGTGGTTCTTTCATTCTCCATGATTTGGCACTTGGGGCTTGCTCCTTCTCAGTTGTCTGCTGAAACCTGCTCCTGCATTCAGAATCTTCATCACCGAAATTGTTACAAATAGAACATTCTATTTCATTTTCAAGAGCAGAGAAGTTATTGTAGTTCCTTTTCATGATCCCATTCATACTACTCTGTTTATGAGCTTCTCTAGTCATGATTGTCTTATAGGCAACACATTGAGCTGCTTTGTGACCAAAGTTATGACAAGAAAAACATTGGCCATTGAAGAAACTCCTGTGATTATCAAATCTACCAACCAAATGATTGTAGTTCCTATTGACATCCATTCTTGAGGCAGATTGAGAAGGTTTTACCTGTGGCTGGTTGTATCTTCCGTTCATTCTAAAAGTAGATTGCCCCTAATTTATCTGATAGTATTTGTTCATTCTTGAGGTGAATTGTCCCTGATTTACCTGGTGATTTCCATTTGGCCTTTGCTCACTTTTCCTTGCTGCATCAAGATAACTTTTGGAGGTAGATGGTTCCTGCGCTTGAGTTGTTTCTTCATTGTATCCCAGGCCTGTCTTGATTAGTGGAGAACGGTGCACTTTGATAATCTCATCTAATGTTTCAGATCCTTTAACAAATATAAGATTAAGAGCTTTAGATTTCTCAATCTCTTTTCTAAGTCCCACAATTTCACATTCTAACTTTTCATGATGTTTTTCCCTTTTAGCCAGTTGGAATTGCAGAGTATCAATAATCATATTTTTCTCTTCTAAATAAATTTTGAGTTTAGAAATCTCTTCATAAATACCTTCTTCATCTATAGCATCCATGAAATCTTCATCTTCAAAAGCCATTAAAAGTCTATATTTATTACCTTGTTCATCTTCATCACTATTTGAAAGTCCATCACTGTCTTCATGAGTGTAATAGCTTTTCTTATTTACATTCTGTTTCTTGTTCCATCTAACAGGTTCCTTACCCTTGTCAAGCTTATCTTTATGAGGACATTTGGCAGCATAGTGACTGACTCTTCCACAAGCAAAGCATTTGAAAGGTAACTTACCTATGAATCTTCCAGCACCCCGTTGAAGGTTCTTGACAAAATTTGATTCTTCCTCTTCTTTTGACATATGTCCAGACTCATAGTAATCTCCTTTTCCTGAAGCCCTGAAAGCAGCTTCTCTCCTGTCTGATGGTCCTCCTTTCCTCATTTTGTAAGCAGTCAAAATTCCGTGCAGCTGTGACATGGTAAGGTTTTGTAGATTCTCTTTTTCTTCTATTGCAGAAACTTTAGATTCAAAATTAGGGGACAAAGATCTTAGAACCTTTTCAACCACAATAGCCTCTTTTATTTCTTCACCCAAGTTTTTCATACAATTAACAATCTCATCTACACGAAGGAAATAGTTAGACACCCTGTCATCATTGTGAATTTTGAGATTTTCATACTGAATTCTGAGGGTTTGAAGTTTTTCTCATTTTACCTGTTCATCTCCTTCATAGCTCAGAACAATCTTGTCCCATATTTTTTTTGCGGATTTATACTGCATAACCTTGATGAATTCTGATTGAGATAGACATCCCAATAGAGTATTGACATCCTTTGCATTTGTTTCATATTGCTTCTTACTAGCCAAATCTTTAGGAGTTGTGGATGGAAAAGTGTACCCTGTATCTATGATATCCCAGACTTCTATACCAAGAGTTTGAAGATAGGTTGTGACTCTTACCTTCCAATAGATGAAGTTGGTCCCATCAAAAATTGGTGGCCTGATCGATTCTTCTCTCTCGTAGTTGCTCATGATGATGGATATTCCTTCAAGCAATCAAGCTTCTTCAGAAGGACCTGCTTCGATTCCAATTGTTGGAAATAATACTGAGAGGGGGGGTGAATCAATATTATCAAGTAAATTATTTCCCTTTTCAAAACCAGATCATATACGCTACTTCAATTAGTTAAAACCGCATATATACGCAACTATGTATAAGGAAACCCGCTTATACCAAGCAAACTTATAATTCACTTTATCTTATAGATGTTGATCATTAATCTGTGTATCAGAATCAAATAAAGAGTGAAACAGAGTAGAAGACAATCACACACAAGAACACAAGATATAAGGTGGAAACACAATGTGGGTGAAAAACACCTGCTGCAATTCGTCTCTATCTTCCTTTTAATTAGAAACTTCTTTTTACAATGATTATGTACTGGTGCAGTCCTTTACCAATACGTAGGCTGCAACCTGTAGAGGGCTACAACCCTCTCTCATTCTCCAGCTTCTCCTGGAAGGGAGCTACAACCCCCTTAGCTCTGCACTAGCCAAGATACTAGTACGTAGGTGTTGGCCTACAGAAGGCTACAACCTTCTCTTTCTTCTAGGGACCACGTTTCATAAATTTCCAGACTGGATCCATGAACATCAATCAATCATCAAGAATTTCTACATCAAACAATCTCCTTTTCACCAATTAGAACTAAATCAAGTAGACACTTCTCTGGCAGTTGTACCCAAAACACAGTAATAATAAGTGCACACCAAATTCTGAACCCAGAATACTGCAGCAATAAATAGAAGCAGCTAGAACACAACTCAAGAGATGTATGCTACTTCAATAGCTAGAAACCTACGTGCATATGCTTCTGTGTTTGAACCAACATACGTATACGTTGTTTTTACTCATAGAACCAGCGCGTATACGCGCCTTCACCTCACTGAACCTGCGTACAGATCTATAAATGATAATTCACTCTTTCAAATATTCAGTCATTAATTAACCCAGATTACCAGATTTATAGATCAAGCATGCGCCACATATACAAGCTTCTTTTGTTGTTAATTTCTCACTTTCCACTTCTTCTTTGTTCTAGGTTGTGCCTGTTATGCATTTTTCATTTGCTCTTGATGTTTAACATTAGAGGGGCTATCATCCCACCTCTGTGTTAATATCTAGTTAGTATTATTGAATGTGTATGCAGGTTTCTGTTGTTTTAATGCCAGAGAGCTGTCATCCAGTCTATGTATTAGGAAATAGATTTACAGACCTCTTAACTGGTTGTAGCTGGCCATCACAGGGTCCTGCGCATCTGCTAGTGTGATCAGTATTCTCCATCATCACATTTTCCATAAACTATGAGTAATTGGTGGTCTAAAGCCTTGTAGTCTGGGGGCGTTCACCCATGTTTGGGGTTAAGCATAGTAGAAGTGGTTATCTGGCTTGAATATGCAACATTCCTTCCATTCATCCACCATTTTTCCAACATTTATGTTGAGTTTGTAATGTTCCCGAGCATCTCTGATATACAACCTAGGAGAGTTTCTTGGGTTGATAACATTAATTGGCGCCGTTGCCAGGGAGAGGAGATTGAAGCTTAGCTTCCATGGGAGAACGACACAGTTCCAGATTTTGATGATAGACAAGGTATGGGCATATATTTTGGTTGTAATCATCTATTTTGCGACTCGATTGGAGGAAGACCAAGCTTTGGCGACTCCACATTGCAGTTTTGGCTCAGTTTGTGAGGTATGTTTAGAGATATCTTCAAAAATCACCAGCTGAACCAGTGCCTGATCCTAAGAAGATCATTCAGTAGAAGAAAATATCACAGTAAGGAGCATCAGGATCAGGTAAGCCTTGGAATTTTTATGTATCTCTTCTAGTGGAGAAATACCTTCAGAGATTCATACAACTCCTTGTTATTCATTTCCCTTCAAATTCCAATTCGAAGAAAAAAGCATCCATGCTATCCATCATATTCCTCTATTTCTATTATTCTTTTCATTGATCCATTCCACTCAATCCACTAGTATCCTTTCATATAGCCCAGTCATGGCAGGTCAGCAAGCTCTTACAAAGATAGAAAGAATAGTTGCTGCTAGGTATAGACCCCTGGTCTTGCCTATCCCTTTGAATGCCATGCCTGCTGGAGATTATCAAGAATTTATGCCTAAGTTTACTGGTGCAGAAGGAGTATCAGCTGAAGAGCACCTTGAATTCTTTTATAGCTATGCTGATAACCTAGACATCAATGAAGAGATGTCTGGATGACGATTTTTGTCCAAAGCCTAGATGGGGAGGCTAGAAAATGGTTTAGAGAATTACCCCCTAGGTCTATTGTAGACATTGAGGCCTCATATGATATATTTTTAAAGCATTGGGGGAATAATAAAGATCTGCTCTATTATCATACTAAATTTGGGAACTTTCAAAGAGAAGATGGTGAGCTACTGTTTGAATTTAATATCATATTCAATCATATGTACAACAGAATACCATGTGAAATAAAGCCTACCCCTACTTCTACTATGATTACTTATACTAATGCTTTCGATTCTCAGTTTTGCATGATGTTAACAGAAAGGAGATGTGCTTCTCTAGCTGATATGCAAGATGTAGCTTTTGAAGTAGAATCGAACATTCTGGCTGTAGAGAGAATTGAAGGTGATGCTGAAAGGAGAAGATAGGGAGGTGAGTCCTCTTCATCCTATGATTCTGAAATAGATGAATTGGCTAGGATGATAGATCTATTGACCTCTGAAGTTTCCAAATTAAAGGCTGAGCAGTATTCTAAGGAAGCAGGAGCTCCTTGTCCCTTTACTCTTTCGAAGGAAAATCCTTATAGAGGAACACAGGAGTAGTTGCAGATTTTGCAAGGAAACAGAGATGCAAATGAAGATCAAAGGGTGAAGACCCTTTGTCAAAATATAGTCATGGAAGAAGAGTTGTTTGAAGAAGAGGAGGAGGTCCATGGTTTGGAAGGTGCTCCTTTCCTAACAAGAGCTGCTTATAAGAAAGAAATATCCAAAGGCACTGCTCGTGAGCTTGTTGTCGCTGCAGAACAACAAGATGATCAGTAGCATCAATCAGCAGCTGACCCCTTCATCCTACAAGAATCTGTGCTTGATGCTAGCTCATCTTCACATGGCTATGAAGATCTGCAAATTTTCGAGCTTGCTTTGGTCCCTAGTCCAGTGATCAAGAAGGGAGAGGAAACCTCCCTATCATCTTTTGCTTCTCTGTTTTTTCAAATGACAATCCCTGAAAGTTTCCCCTTGAACACTGAGGTAGGAAATAGCTTTACTCTCAAGGATGAGACTAATCACCTTAGTTTTGATTTTCTGAAACCTTCTTCGGTGGCCTCTATACAGACTAAAACGGTAGCTTATCAGGTGACAGAGGAAGAGGGTGTACAGTTGTGGGACTCTTCCTTGGATGAGCATTGTTCAAAGAAAGATGCAGGAGCAGATGATGTTTCTGTGTCCCCTACACATGAACATATTGGTACACCATTCATATTTATTGTGTAGGCCATAGAAGACACAGAAAAGTACACAACCATGATTATTCAGTAGGTGTACAGAGGCTCCCATGAAGAGCATCCAAGGAAGAAAATACACAGAAGGGAGATGAAAGTTGATCGATATTTACCTATCAAGCTCAAATGTCCTAAACTTTTCGAGGTAAAGGATCAAATAAATCCTGTTTTGTAGCTCTATGATGAAGGGGGCTGAGAGTAGGAGAAAGAATTTTGATGGCCCATCAGTTGGCTAGTTTTTGAATATTTATGTTGTTTAAGGCTCTCAAGCCTTAGTGATTGTAATCATGTTCTTTTATAGGTTTCTATTGTAGGCTTAGTTGACTCCATTCCCAATGGATACCAGGCATAGTTTTTAAAAGTTGGATTTTGTATGAAGGCATTGGTCTGCAGTTCTTGAGACCTCATAGGGAGGATCTCATCCCTAGAAAGAGCTAGTGTTAGCTCTGCTATAAATTTCAGTGTTTAAAGGTCAAATTCAGGATTGATGATTGGTTTGTGCCGAGAAAGGTGCTCGCAGCAATTGGTTTCCTTTTCTCCCTCATTCTCCTTATAACTCCATAGCCCCTGCTTTCCCTGTTCTCCTTTAAAACTCTATTTAATCCCATGTTTTCTCTCAGCCACACTTTCTCTATTTTGTTTCCAAAACTTCTTGTTTTCCCGCTAGCCCTATTTTCTTGAAAAAATCAGTGCAAATTCATGTTTATTCCATAAGCCTATATTTCCTAAAGGCCAGGTGCCTAACCCTCGAAACCCTTCCCATATAGTTTCCTCCATCTGCAGCTGTCGATTGCCACGATCCAACGGTCACAGCCCCTTTCCCCGCACGTTATACCCTGTGTATGTTCCTCGCCATCTGACCATCTGTCGCATGATCGGATGGTAGTCGCAAGCCCCAATCGCATGACCTGCCCGCCAGTTAACGTGTGATCACAGTGGTTTCCCACTGCCACATGTTCTAATTCTATTGGATCGTGAGGGGTTATATAGATACCACCATTGCTTTGTAGGTGATGCAGGGAATACCGCCCACCCGCGAAACCCCCCTCCTCCCGCGCGTTATCTTTTGCGCACCTTCTGCTCCCATCAGCCGTTGGATCTGCCGCCCGCAATCCAATGGCCCTCGTTCAACCAATTCTATTTGCTCCCAATAGCTATTCCAAGTTGATCTCTGTCGTTCGTTCGCTTCATCCAACGGCCAATATTGCCTTCCTGTCCCACCGATGCATCATCCATGTTCTCTTCGTCCCATTGACCTGTATCATTCACTTGAAGCACGAAGCAATCAACTACCTTTACCCTGCATAATAAAGCTTCAACAACTGCAATTAACCAAAAACATGGCCGAGAAGGAAATAGGACAACCTTGAGTAGTTAAAGCATTTATGAGTTATGGGTTTCTTTCAGTCAACATTCCGCCTGCTCAAAAAAGACTGCAGAATACCAGAGCAAGGCTGATTTGTTCATTAAGACAATCAAATCATAGCAGAGGCCCATATCTGAGAATTAATGTGTTAGGTGGTCCATTATGACCCCTTCTCATGTAACATAGCAGAGCAATTTTCCAAAAAACCTCTATATATACCCAAAATCGAGAGGTTGATGGTAGATGAATGTTATTTTGTTGTAAGATTCAACTTCTGGAGACTATAACTACTGTGATACTTGCAACGTCTGGTCTTAATTTTCAGCTAATACAAGCTTCTTTTGATGTTAATTGTTCACTTTCCACTTCCTCTTTGTTCCAGGCTGTGCCTGTTAAGCATTTTTCATTTGCTCTTGATGTTTAGCATTAGAGGGGTTGTCATCCCACCTCTATGTTAAGATATAGTTAGTATTATTGAATGTGTATGCATGTTTCTATTGTTTTAATGCTAGAGAGTTGTCATCATGTCTGTGTATTAGGAAACAGATTTATAGACCTTTTAATTGCTTGCAACTAGCCATCACGGGGTCTTGTGCATCTGATGGTGTGATCAATATTCTCCATCATCACATTTTCCTTAAACTGTGAGTAATTGGTGGTCTAAAGCCTTGTAGTCTAGGGGTGTTCACCCATGTTTGGGGTTGAGCATAGTAGAAGTGGTTATCTAGCTTGAATATGTAGCATTCCTTCCATTCATCCACCATTTTTCCAACATTTATGTTGAGTTTGTAATGTTCCCAAGCATCTCTGATATACAACCTAGGAGAGTTTCTTGGGGTGATAATAGGATCAATAATGACAAAGAAAACATTTAAGAAACATTAATAAACCAAGTCAAAGTAGGGCTAGCAAAGGAGATAAAAACTTGTTTTTTGAGACATGACATTCATTAACCAATCAACAAGCAATCAAACAGGGGAAAGTTGGCAAAATACTCAATCCAAAGGTGGGAAACTGACCCTAGGAGGTGTTGTGCCGCTAGTTTGTCATTAGTATTATCACTCTTAAATGCCTATTTCATCCATTTCCACCATTCTTTATCACGTCATTTATCATGATTTATCATATAATTCCATTTTATAATTATTTATGCTCTTATGGATAAATATTATTTCTTCTCCTTTATTTTTAATAAATTGATGATTATTATGTATGATTTTACCAATGATGGTTTATTAATAAATTTGTTGTAACATCACTCACCATTTTAGCCTCCAATATATTTTTCAGATTGCATATTTGATCTCCAACTCATCATTAAATATTCCAACTCATAAATTCGTTGGAATAAAAAGTGACAGTTTTGTATTGGACATTTCGGGCAAATGGAGAAGAATCTGGAAAATCCGAAACATGGGTTTTGTTCAAAACAAACCGAGTCAGTTTTGTATTAAACATTTTTCACAAATTCTATCTGTATTAATAGAAATGGAAGGTTCTTTAAAGACATTTTTCTCATATTCGTTGTTGCGATCGGTTTTCCCAATTATCTCAATTGCAATTCCAAATTTGACCTGTTCCTGTTTAATGCTGATGAAAAGATATTTCAGATATGATCTTGTTGATCAATTTGTTGTCAACAATCTAATTTTTTTATGGGAATAATTTTGTAATCATATCTGTTGTAACTTCTCTCTGCTCTCTGTGTATTTAAATGAGAACAGAGATCAAAGAGGGGGATCAATCCTTGTTATTTCAAACTGTAATTTTAAATTACAGACTTGTGTTGTCAAGAGAACACGATCATATTGTAATGTCACTCAAGTTAAATGATTAATATATAATTTGAGTTTGTTGTTCATTCGCCTTATCTGAAGTAGCTCAGCAGCATTCGCTGGCGGCTAAGGGCCCGACCTCTGGTGGATTAAGCTGCCTCTCTGTATTATATCTTTCTGATTTCTGCAAGTTTGATTAATTTATTAATTTTCCCATCTTATGCACTTCTTACTATTTTCCTGTATTAAAGGAATATCTTTTCTTTATATGATTTACAACAATGTCATTTGATTCCATTTATATTCATTACAGATTAAGTTACTTAGATAATTATTCGAATTGATTTAATCAACTGTAAAGAGTTTGGTTATTACTATTGAACTCTCGGATTGATATAATTTCCATCTAGATTTCTTCGTAGAGATTGAGTATGATTTAGATTGAATCAACTAGGAAGAGATGAGTTATTGCTACTATGCTCTCGGTTGATGCCATTGTTAATTGAATTTCTTGCGTGAGATTTGATTACGATTTCAGTACAGGATTGAGTTTTGAAGCTTAGATGTCATATTTACTTTAATAATTTCAATTTGAGTTTATTAAATGCATCCGTTTACTCTTGTATCAAAAATATATACTACATTTTAAGGAACATTACTCTCTGGATTTATAGCTTGCACATATTGTGTACACTCTTGAAACAAAAAGACTTACCCAGATTGATAATTAATGTGAGGCAACTAGGAGTTTTAAAAGACACCTTTTAACACCCAATATTTTGGTGCCATTGTCAGGGAGAGTGTTTCCATTTCACAGAGAGTGATGTATGTTTGACATTTTCTACTGGGAAAGAATTGGGTATTAAAAACGAAAGGTAAGAACCTACGTAATGAGCAAGTAAGGTGCTTGATCCTCCACCCGCTTTTCAGCACAATTGCATAGAAGCTGAAGTAGGTGTTTGATGTTTATCTGCTGTGAAAGAATTAGGTATTAAAATGGAAGATAAGAACCTGCGTAACGAGAAATTAAAGTGCTTGCTCCTCTGTCCGCTTTTTAGTAGAATTCATAGGAATTGAAGAAGGAAATTTATAGGTAGAATTTTTTTGAAAAATTATCATAATTCCACTGAAGTGGTGCTGTAAGCACCACCCATTTCACTAACCAATTGACAGGAACATTTGAAGGAGGAGCCTCGAAGAAACACATGAAGAACATCTTCTATTATGGTAAGAAATGGCTCACATTTCAACTTTTGAATTCCCTATCAAAGATCTAGGAGGAGTGACACAAATGCAGATACTTCCCCCATCTTATCTAGCAAATTTTCATGGTTTGACAAATGAATATATAGATACATTCTTATTTGAGTTTGAAATACTTTGTAGAGGATATGATTATTGTACTAATGATCAAAGGTTGAAATTGTTTCCTCTTACTCTAAAAGGAGTAGCTCTCCAATGGTTCATGAGCCTAGGTGGGAACTACATCCGAACATGAGAGAACATGAAGAACATATTCTTGAAGAAGTACCAGGAATATTGCAAGGAAAATGAAGATATTTTTGATATGATACAAGGGGAAGATGAAATCTTGGAGGACTGTGTGGAGCGATTTCGATATAACCTTCAAAAATGAAAGCATAAGTATTTGGAAAAAGAGATCTTAAAAACACTCCTACTTAAAGGAATCAAAGATGAATTTTTAGAACTCTTGAATCTGATAGGAAAATGTGATGTTTTTTAGTTATCATATGATGATGTTTGTGAATTGTGCATAAGGTATTCAAGAGGAATTTCCAAGGATGGTAAGAATTCTAGAGAATTCTCTTCTTTCTTCTCCAAATTTGCTACAAGAACAAGAGACATAAGAGCTAAAATCAATGGTTTATTTGAAAATTTTAAAGTTGATTTTATTAGCTCTCTAAATTCAAAATTGGATGTTTTGCAGGTTCAGAAAAATAAAAAAATTGAAGAAGTGTTTTTCCCTCATTACTAAAAGGAGCATCCTAGATAGTTGTTCTTCCTTATCTAGGATGGAAGTAGCATATCAAAGAAATGAGAAAGCTAAAACAAGGTCAAAATCGTGGGAAGCATGCCCTACATGTATGGTTCAAAACACCTTCTCTCCATCTTCTTACTTGCATAATCCATTATAGAATACTCATGTTTTAGGGCAGCCATGTCAATCTCAATATAACCCCCACAAATCTTGTCTACAAGTTTTGCATGGTTCATCTTATGATTGCATGAATACTCTCCCTCATCTTATAGCACAAACACATTCTCCATATTCTCCACCATCTCTTCCACAACATCTTGCTTGCCTATCAAAATCATCCACTCAACCCAATCAACTACATCATCAAAATGCTCCATTCCGTACACAATTTCCTGCTCAACTCATTCCACACCCTCACCACAATAAACCAGTACAACATACTTACAATGCTGAACTGCAAAATTTACCCACCCTTCCCACCCATTCTATCTCACATGCACCATCGGAGAAAACTTACAATGAGATTCAGGATGCTTCAAATTCAAAAATTGTAGAAGTTATGGAAGAAAATGGGGTTTCTTCTAGTCTACATAAACAAGTTATCTTAAAATATCAAGAACTTCATAATATGATGGTTATGGGAAATCAAGAAAGTAAAGGATATATTGAAGATTGGTTTCACTCCATCATTTGCTTGCAGCATTACTCCATACTTCAACAATTTTTTACACCATCTCTTTAAGGGAAGTTGGCTTCTCATACCCTAATATTTATTAACATGCATTTTTCAAATTTGGGTATATACATACTTGAAGCCTTATTTTGAAAATGGTTCCACTGGAAGTACTCTTATACATAATCATATTTATTTTTCAAATAAGAATAGGTCGGTGTAGAAAATAAAATAAACACATTTTTTAAATGAAAAAATAGTTGGTTTTGTTGCATCACGCTGTGGAAATCTACATTGGTGATAAATGTTTTAATTCATTTGTGTATTTAGATTAATTATAATGGAAATAATAGTTCTAAAAACACTCATATTTATTTTTATCACTGATTTGAAAAAATGCTTGAATATCATATTTTTTGGTTTGTGGGCTTGATGAAATTTTTGGAAACACAGTAGGGAAAGTCATGTTTTGAGGGACCAAAAGGGAATATTTTTAAAACATATTTCTATCATAATTTTCCCTTGATCTCTACTTTCCAACCCAATTTGAATCACTCAATTTGGATTTGAAACGAAAATGTTATAACCGAAACATTGACAGGGTGTCTAGTAGGTAGCTTAGAAATAGAGTTGGGACAGTCAGCTTTTGGAGGCTTAATGACTATATTTTTAAAACATATTTATATCCTAAGTATACCTTTTTCTCTACTTTCCAACCCAATTTGAATCACTCAATTTGGATTTGAATAAAAAAAGTTATAACTAAAACATTGACTGGGTGTCTAGTAGGCAGCTCAGAAATAGAGTTGCAACAGTTAGTTTTTGGAGGCCTAAATGACTATATTTTGAAAAAAAGTTTATATGGTGTATTCCCCTATGAATTTAGTTTACAAAAAAAATTGAATCACTCATTTTGGATATCATATGAGAAAGTTATGACCAAAATACTGACTGTTTATCATAAATCAACACTCTTAAAACTCTGTTTTTTCGATTGTTCATTAGAGTATTTGACCCATCATTTCTTTTTGTTTTCAAAACCTATTTATATTGGAGATAAATAAATAAATATACTTTCATTTCCAATTTCAATCATTCAAATCTATCATCAAACGAAAAAGCTATGCTTAAAATGACTGTTATGTAGGTTGTTCTAAGTAAAATTGATATATCATATCATTGAATTTTAAAAACTTGTTTCTATTGGTGATATATCTTTGAATTAGCTCTCATTTGGCTTTTTAATCACTTGAATCAAACCAAAAGCAGAGGAGTTATGATTAAAAAATTGTAAGTTAGCATGATTGGCCACTGCTCTCCCGTAGGTGACAAATAAATTTTACTTTGTTATTTTTTTTCCATGGATTTGTTTCACAAAGTAACTACTTGTTAGCTTTTTTCATAATTATCAAATTACTAGAGCTTCATCACGTCTCTTTCTGCATGATTTAATGTTTTATTGCAGGTAGACACTCGTTTCTTTTTGCAGATTTTAGGAGAATAAAGAAGGTCAATTTATAGACGAGCGATTCTTGAAAGAAATTTTAATGAAACAAGGGAATTTCATCCAATTCATTACCTAGTGGATTCATACAGAAAAAATGAAGAATTGATTTCCATTCGAAGATTCATGTCACTACTATCGAAATATTTTTACAAGAGATCATTTTTTTTCCATTGACAGATTGATATTCCCTTAGGAAATAACATCATAGCTGTTGTAACTTAATTTATTTATTTATATATTGTTTCTAAATAAAGTGTTATTTCTTTTCTAATTTCTCTTATGTTTTTGTGTTTCAGATGTTGCTTCCTTCAAATTGAAGTTTCCACTCCATTGGCGATTGAACAATGAGGACCCCACCATGCAAGTTTCGATTGCAGAAGGCAACTCTTCGGCAGCCCCAATTCTGTAAAAAGTTATTTTTGAGACTTGTGATTGTTTTTTCTGTTTTTCTCGATTCCTTTTCTTTCTTTTGTATGATTGTCCTTCTGTTGTTTAGAGAATTAGGGATGATTGCTTGTCTGTGTTGTTTTTCTCACCCTGTTTTCTTTTTTTTTGCTATTCCGTATAGGGAATAGCACTTTTTCGTGTGCATTTTTGTTGTTGTTTCCTATTGGGAACAACACTTTTTCGTGTGGATTTTTTGTTATTCCCTACAGGGAACAAAATTTTTCGTGTGCATTTTTTTTGTTGTTACCTATAGAGAATAGTAGGGAACAACATTTTTTCACGTGCATTTTTTGTTGTTCCTTATAAGGAAAAGTTGTTGTTCCCTATAGGGAACAACACTTTTTCACATGCATTTTTTGTTGTTCCTTACAGGGAACAACTGTTGTTCCCTATAGGGAACAACACTTTTTGTGTGCATTTTTTTGTTGTTCCCTACACGGAACAAAATTTTTTCGTATGCATTTTTTGATATTCCCTATAGGGAACAACTCTTTTTTGCGTACATTTTTTGCTGTTCTTACAGGGAACAATTGATGTTCCCTATAGGAAACAACACTTTTCATGTGCATTGTTTTGTTGTTCCTTACAGGGAATAGTTGTTGTTCCCTATAAGGAACAACACCTTTCGTGTGCATTTTTTTGCTATTCCCTACAGGGAAGAGCTGATGTTCCCTATATGTAACAACACTTTTTCGTGTGCATTTTTTGTTGTTCCCTATAGGGAATAGCACTTTTGGCATGCACTCCCTATAGGGAATAGCAATTTTGGCGTGCATTTTTTTCTTTGTTGTTCCCTACAGGGAATAGTTGATGTTCCATATAGGGAACAATACTTTTGCGTGTGTTTTTCTTTTGTTGTTTCTTATAGGAAACAACACTTGCATGTATTTTCCTTTGTTGTTCCCTACAAGGAACAACACATTTTCAAGTGTTTTTGCTGTTCCCTAAAGGGAACAACAATTTTTCGAGTGTTTTTCTTGTTCCTTCAAGGGAACAACACTTTGGGAGTATTTTCGAGAACAACCCTTCCTTCCTCTTGTGGGATTATTCATAGTTCATCTCAACCACATTTTACTGATTCCCTTTCATGGCATTAAGTAAGCTATTTTTATGAGGACAAGAGTTATGGATTCTATTGAAGCGAGTTAATATCATTTACGTTATGATCTTTAACAAGACAGCTCCTTGATGATAGATTCTTTTCAAAAGGGACAAAATTATTTATATACTACTTTACTGCATTGTTTTCTATTGTATATGATACTCATTGATTATCTTAATCCCATGCTGGTTCCACCCTTCTTGGTTATAATCTTCTCTACCTGTAATAAATGAGATTATGGATATATTTTTTCTATTAACATGATTCAACTTCTTCCACCATCCCTACTCTTAAGGAGTACTGAGCCTCCCTCTATTTATTATAAAAATGTGTAATAATAGCAAAATTTTTCCTATAGATAGAGGATAGGGGGTCTCATTAAGAACTAGCCTACCATGTTCATAAGGATGTAATGAAGTGACATTCCCACCTATGGCCACCACACCAGGGTTATGATCCATTGGATAGCCAAAATATCTTTGGAACAGGAGGTCTCATCACGAGTCAGCCTGATCACTTTTGCTACATCCCAGTGAATGGAAGTGCAGTTATCTAGTTACTAGGCCAGCATACCGATCTCTTCTATAGAATAGCACTGGAACTCTCCATTTATAAATTGAGGATCCTGGCTCATACGGGTTAAAAAGCAACCTTGTCGAAGCTATGGACCCCTGTTGGCAGCAAAGGCTCTACTTATGGTATTGAAGTTATATTGTATTGTCAATTATTACTATAATACCATTTTCTTATTCTCTTTTTTTATCGGAGAAGTTATTTCCTTAATTTTTCTCTGTTTTGAACCTTTACGCATGAGAAATTGTTTTTTTATCAATCACATCATTTTAAGCTGGAATACCATTAGCAAAGCATCTTTTTGGCATATTGTTGTCCTTTTTCTTTTTTGTATAACTTATCATCAATCTAAAGCATCCTATCTGTTATTCATAACTATGTTTACACACTCTACTCTCATTATAACCATACCTCTCGCTGTCCTATCATTGATATGTGTACTCTACCTCATTTACTGTCGTATTGTTCATTCCCTTGCCTTGCCATCAGCACAATACCTTTCATATGCTTTATGGTCATGGAATCCCTTTTCCAATTGGAGGGGAAATATATGCATTATGGGATAACATACGATATAAGTACTGAACTCTGCCATAACTTGATGATTTGACAAAATATTAGTATTGCATTTATACAAAAAAAATTCTGATTGAAATTCTTGCATGCATCTTATCTGTTGCTATTCAAAAATAACACAGTGGATTCAAGAAAATTGCATGCTGAATAGTGAATTGTTTATAGAAGAACAAAAAGTATGGGTGGAATTCTATTTGTAGCATGACCACACTATTGCAACTAATAGAAGAGGCTCGAGAAAATTACTAACGCGAACAATTGTTCAGACATGATGTGCTTGCCTGGATTCCACTATTTGCATCACTTCCAATATCCGCTCAGCCTACATCAGCTTCAAAAAATGCCATTCCATACATGTCATTCAACATTTTCCTTTTTGGAGGTAAAACTTGAGGTAAAATAGCATAATTTTCTGATTTATTACGAATTTAGGAGAATTTTATGAAAAACCATTGAGCATTATTTACCATCATTCATTCCACATCTTTACCACTTCCCATTTTTCAAAGACAGGGATTCTTTCAGTTTGGGGGAGTGTTCTTTTCATTTATTTATTTATTATGACCATGTCATTCATATTCTTTATCATCCATTGATCTTCTTATTCATTATCAACACCTCCCTGATTCCATGTTGTTTTACACCAAGCATAGATTTCAACAGATGATAGTGACCACCTCAATTTGTTTTCTAGCATTGCATGATGGCATGCTAATTCTCCAGTTTGGGGGAGGAATTGCTACACATGATGAATGTTTTCTACTTTCTTTCTCATTTAAGACATACAATTTCATTTTTACACAGTGCAGAAATTGATTGGCATATATCTTTAAAACTATGAATTGAATTCTTGTGATTTTTGGATAACAAAGAGGTATCATTAAAATACACAAACCCAGAAAATTTCAAGTTAAATTAGTTTGTCAAATTTCAAATATCATGCACTATCACCTACAGCCAATTTTCTTATATCTCATGATCCCTGCATCAAAATGATCTGATTTTTGGATCATAGAAGCATTACTATAGTAGAAATCTACTTGCAAAATTTCAGCAAAATCTAGTTTGTAGTTTTTCAGAAAATGGTTAATTGAGTTTGTTGTTACCTATATCATATTTTGCTGCAACTTTATATACATATAGTTGAACGTCAATGTAAACATTGTTACACTTTAATCAACATTGCTAAAATTGAAAATTCATTATTTGAGGAAGAATTCATTTGTTCCATTCATTTCATGAGTTGAGATGAACAATTTTTGTATTATTTCTTGGTTAACACAGAGTCTTTGGGTTGCATGAGGACATGCAATATATTTAGTTTGGGGGTATGTTGGGTCGATAGTTTGTCATTACTATTATCACTCTACCATTATTTATCACGCCATTTATCATGATTTATCATATAATTTCATTTTATAATTATTTATGCTCTTATGGATAAATATTATTTCTTCTCCTTTATTTTTAATAAATTGATGATTATTATGGATGATTTTACCAATGATGGTTTATTAATAAATTGTTGTAACATCACTCACCATTTTAGCCTCAAGATATTTTCCAGATTGCAAATTTGATCTCCAGCGCATCATTAAATATTCCAACTCAGAAATTCGTTGGAATAAGAAGTGACAGTTTTACATTGGACGTTTCAAGCAAATGGAGAAGAATTTGGAAAATACGAAACATGTGTTTTGTTTAGAACGGATTGAATTAGTTTTGTGTTGAGTAGTTTTCCTGAATTTGTTTCGTATTAAGAGAAATAGAAGGTTCTCTGAAGATCTTTTTCTCAGATTCGCTATTGCAACCGATTTCCAAATTATCTCAATTGCAATACCAAATTGGACTTGTTCTTGTTGAATGCTGATGAAAAGATATTCCAGATATGATATTGTTGATCAATTTGTTGTGAACAATCCAATTTTGTTATGGGAATCATTTTGTAATCATATCTGTTGTAACTTCTCTCTACTCTTTGTGTATTTGAATGAGAACATAGATCAAAGAGGGGGATCAATCCTTGTTATTTCAAACTATAATTTTAAATTACAGACTTGTGCTGTCAAAAGAATGTGATCATATTGTAATTTCACTCAAGTTCAATGATTAATATATAGTTTTAGGTTTTTGTTCATTCGCCTTATCTGAAGTATCTCAGCAACATTCGCTATCAGCTAAAGGCCCAGCCTCTCATGGATTAAAATGCTTCTCTGTATTATATCATTATGATTTTTGCAAGTTTGATTAATTTGTTAATTTTACCATATTATGTGCTTCTTATTGTTTTCCTGTATTGAAGGAATATCTTTGCTTTATATGATTTACAGCACTGTCATTTGATTCCGTTTACATTCATTGCAGATTAAGTTACTTAGATAATTATTCAGATTGATTTAATCAACTGTAAAGAGTTTGGTTATTACTATTGAACTCTCAGATTGATATCATTTCCATCTGGATTGCTTTGTAGAGATTGAGTATGATTTAGATTGAATCAGCTAGGAAGAGATGAGATATTGCTACTATGCTCTTGACTGATGCTTGCTTGGGTGACATTTGATTACGATTTTAGTAGAGGATTGAGTTTTGAAGCTTAGATGTCATATTTCCTTTCATAATTGTAATTTTAGTTTATTAGATGCATCCGTTTACTCTTGTATCAAAGATCTATACTACATTTTAAGAAACATTACTCTCTGGATTTATAGCTTGTACATATTGTGTACACTCTTGAAACAAAAAGACTTACCTAGGTTGATAATTAATGTGAGGCAATTAGGAGTTTTAAAAGACACCTTCTAGCACCCAACAAGAAGATCAGCGCAGCCCTGAATGGGAGATAGTGTGCTTCAGAGAACTGTCCCTAAGCCAAGGGTGCTATGTAGCGCACTGTGTCCCTCAGAAGCCTACGCTGGTGACAGTAAGCCATTTTAGGAGGCAAACTAACACAGTTTTTGACCAAAATTCAATGCAACAAAGTTGAAATACAATTAATGAAAACAAGTAGGGTCTGCAAGAGTGCCCTAGGAGGTGGATAAGCTACTAGGAAGGATGATCTTCCCCAGTATGTTCGTCAATTTGTTTTGAAGAATTTGGTATCTACGGATAAATACTAATTCCCTATATAAGTAGCCATATCTAAAACAACAGTTTAAAGCACTTTATCCTTTTCCTATAAGCAATAGATAAGACCTACTTGTAGTTTTGATTTCCTCCTGATTCCTTGGTATCAGTCCTGTCACTCCTTCTCATACTTAACACACTTGAGAAGTACCTATAAACATCAATAGAAGATAAAGAACCAATCAAAGCAAAATATCCATTGATTACAAGTAAATGGAATCAGATACATTCACACATATAAGAATCATATAACAAGATAAGCATATGAAAAAAGGTTCAAATACTTTATTGAATAGAAGGAATAATTACAACCATGAATTCTAATTCGAACTCAATCCTTCAGCTTTGATACCATCCACATCACATCAAAAGGATGACAAACTTGTAGCATAACAGTAATTGTCTCAAAGTCAATTCTCATAGCAAAATTATCTCCTTACAATTCAACATAATCTAGCCTTGATCACTTAGATGAGTGCTCAATTTATAGGAAGATGGAGGAGGTTATGTCATAAATGGGGGTATTGAATGGCCTTCCAAATTTAGAATTACTTCCATAGAGGAAGGGATCAGAGGATAGGATGCATCTTAACTCATTCCTCATCCATTTTCGAGCTCATAGGAGTTAATAAGTGAGGGAAACTTCTAGAAGACTCCAGGAGATAAGAATATTCTTTAAACCCTATGTGAATTTCACTCAATCTCACCTAACGTAGGTCAAAGAGGGCCTAATTTCTCTATAGAGAACCCTGGCATGGAATCAACTACTCTGCAGTGCACTCTTACATGGGCCTACCTACACTAGTCGCTTTAGAGATCATTTCGGGATGTCTTCAAGTCAGGAAACTGTCTGGGAAGGAGGCATTCAAAAGGTTGACTTGTTTAGGACATGTAGCAACTGAAATTACAGTTTGATGAGCCCTAAAACACTAATTTGGATAATGGGAGTGATACGCCCAAATGGAACTGTAACAATGTGTGCTTTTCTTTCTTATCGCATTGTTTCAGATAATTGTTTGAAACTAAGGAGTTGATCGCTGGAGCAAAGGCACAAGGACTTCATCAGACAAGGATTAGTGATACAATAGGTAGGATGTTATCCTTTCTCGATCTAAGGGAAATTATATTAGATTTTATTGTTTGTGGCTAGACCCTCTCTGTGGGCTAGAGGGATTGTCTCTGTCTGTAGAGAGAATCTTCCTATTCCACAACAGCTAACATTATTGATGGTAAAATTACATCTAGATGTTCTTTTAGTATTGGATATGCTATGATATCTTGAATGAGTAGGAAACAGAAGTCTATAGCATTGAGTACCACCAAGGTAGAGTATATTGATGCTAGCATGGCTAGTTGTGAACTCATCTATTTGATAAATCTCTTTGGAGAGCTACTTGAGCAAATCCTAGACACTATAGTGATATATTTCAACAACAAGAGTAGGATTCGTCTGGAACATAATCGCATATTCCATGAAAGGTCCAAACACATAGAGATTCAATATCACTTCATTCAAGACATGGTGTAGAGAGGATTCGTTCAACTCCATCACATATCGATAGATGAGTAGATTGCAGATATTCTCACCAAGGCTTTACCGAAAGGGAAGTTCTTGGTCTTCAGAGAGAAAATTGGACTGATGGATGTGCCCCTTCTTTATAAGGAGCATCGTTGATCAAGGACACTTAGTGTTACACAGTATTTTGTCACACCTCCTGCACTTCCCTGTGACATACCCTGAAGTGCCTGAAACATGATCATTATATAGTATACTCATCAATGTATACAACTTAGATCCCTCCTTTAACATTGCTTGGAAAATATTTGGAGCTTTTCCTGAAGAAATGGCTCATGACACCCTAAAATGAGAATCATCACCCTTATGAAGCTTAAAACCACAATGATTTCCTATTTCACCTTGTTAATCTGGCGATGGCATCCCTTTGTTCTCTCTCATACTCGCAATGGTCTCAAAAAGGAAGTTTTCCCAAAGAGGATGAGAAGCTTCGTGATCTAGAAGCTTCCAGAGCGGCGAGATGGAGCTGGTTTCGCATAGATGAGGTCGAATCCTCCTAATTTGACCTCTTGGTCTCATCCCTATGAGATACCTCCTTAATATGTGGGCCTAATCCTATCTTTGGATGTGGTCTAACTCACTCTCCCAGCCTATAAATTTACCTTCTACCATTCCCAATTGGTTGATCTATGTCCATTTGCACCCCTATGATGAGCATGTGCTTAGAGGCTATTCATTAGACTTGGAGAAGGAGTGTTGGAGAGGTTCATGGCTTAGACTTCGATTACCACTCAAGTAGATCCTTTAAACATCAAGGCTATGGTAGTAAGCTTCCTCTTTATTCTTTAATTAATAATACAACTCCTGGTTCATCTTCCCAATATATATGTTTATGTATGTATTTATTTGCAATTCCTTGATAAGCTAAATAGATTATTATTGGATTTTCTATTGGTTTTGGCATTATTTGTTGTCTCTTAGTCATTTGTGTATGTACATAGGCACTAAAAGAAGTAGGAATAAGGCCTTGACACAAACTATTCGAGGATCTCAATAAAGGAAATCAGATTAGCATTAGAGCAAGGTAGGCCTTCTCTCTTGTTCTATTTTTCAATCATAATCTAGGAATATGTCTCGTTGATAGTCCCTTCAGTTTCTAGACCCACTGTTGGGCTAGAGGGATCATCTCTATCCCCAGAGAGGATTAACCTTGTCAAGAAAATGGCGACTCCGCTGGGGAACCTATGACCCTTTCCTTCCTTTCTTTCACCTTGTCTTTTAACGAGTTTGGTCAACCATTGATTTTTAGGCTTAATTTCTTGTTTGCAGCTAGTGTCATTGCCTGGTAAATGTCTGAAGATTGTTAATTTTAGTTGTTTTTGAAAATTTTGGATTTCTTTGTCCTTTTCCTCGACCATCGCGGATTTGAGTCTGACAGTTGTAATGATATCACAGTTTTTTTTAGTTACAGTAGCGATGATATCTACTTTACTCCTGACAAGTTCTGTGATTGTAGAAAAGTAAAAAATTTAGGGTTTTCTCTTTGACTTTTAGTTTCAGTTGTCTTCTCCCTAAGATTTACTAGTGTGCTTTTCATTGACTCTCCCATTGTCTAATCATAATTGTCTTTTAGCTTAGCTTGAGTGTTCTTGAAGTTTGATTAGCCTTTGAGGGTTCTAGATCTTCTAGTTCAACCTCAATACATTCATTAGTCTTCCCACCAAAGGTTGGTTTTCGATTGTCTGTGTTAAAGAGTCTTTGTGTGTTCAGGTGTGCTTGGAGTTTACTTTTTGGTTCTTGTGCCTTAAGTTGTTTTCATTAGTGGATATAGTGGAAATTTCTTAAGCTTCATTTGACAAATGATAGATTACAAATTGATTGTCTCTTTGGACTCAAAAGAAAGTGTTTTTTTTTTAATTTGTTTATGTTTCGAACGAAAGGTTAAAGTGTTATTTTTTCCCTAGTTTTCGAAACATTTTGTGTTTATTCGATGTGAAAGTGATTTTCAACTTCTTGTTTTTCTTGCATTCTCTTTCCCTTTGCACTATATTACATTAGTTTCATTTTGAAAAAGAGAAAAATCACCATTACATCTTAAGGAAATTTTTCTTTAAGATTTGTTTTGGCATTGGATTTGCTTATCATATGAAAGATTAGATTTCATATTTTGCATTTACATTTGAAGATAGTCATAGATGCATATTTGCATTTGGTTTGATGCATGGTTTGAGTCATTTTCTTCCCTACATAGATAGCCTTCATCAAATTGAAAGATTTCATTTCATCATCTAGTTTGCATTCTAGGAAGAACAAACATTGTTAAGGCCTTAGAATTGAGACATAATTACAAGATCAACTTTAAAATCTATCAATTAATTTAAGGAGCATTAGAAACATTAAAGATCATATCTAGTGGTCTAGGTTAGGGACGTGTTCCAACATCTTTAAAACTTAGCAGTTGTCGTTCACTTCGGCATTAGACGATGCTAGCATGGACTTGTGCTCCCTATACTATCACGTATATAAAGGGAGACCCTTTTAGGTTTCAATCCTTTGTCCATAGGAAGTCGAGTCTACTGCCTTGTAAACATGATACATCGAACACAGCATTTGGGGAGGTTTCCTTCACGTACATCAAGTCCTTGGTCAATTTATTAGCTTAGGTGTATATTGCAATTCACGGTTACTTGGCACTCCTTTTACCTAGATTCACCTAAGAAGTCATTTGATCTTTTCTGACTCTTTAAATTTTAAGAGATCATCAAGAAACTTGCGCTTTCAAGCTCGCTAAACCAATGAAAGTGACTAGAGTCACCTTTTCATCCTTTTCTCGACTCTTAAAACATGAAAAGACAAAGTTTTTGTTTCAAATTCTAAAATTAATTAACCGCGGAACAACATCCTTCCTGTGGAAATACTCCATAGTAAATCTTAGGTTGATACCAATGGCCACATTTATTGATTCTACCAGTTAAGGAAAGCCTTCTAATGGGAATCCTAGCCCTTTTCCTTCTTTTGGAAATACTGATGCTCCTTATATGGCGATGTTGTCACTTCCTGGATTGACCATTGGTCTACCAGTTTGGTTATTTTCGACCTCGGTGATTCTGAGTGTCCAAACTATTTTTCAACTGAGTTCTCCTCCACCTAAACAATGTCAACCTCATGCTAATCCTAAAATTTACCCTTTTCCTTCTTCACCTATTTCTTCATCCTATTCTTCGTCTTCACCTGGTGAAAGTCTGGATTCTAGTAATCAGGAAGCTAAGAAGAAGAAGAAGAAGACGAGGAAGAAGAAGAAGCAAAATAAGCAAGGGGGAAATCAAACAACTATTGTTACCGATGAAACTAATGAAGAAAAATATTCCTACCAACCCTAGAAAGTAAAATTCCCTTGCATTTTATGTAAGGGTGACCACCTTCTTCGAAATTATCCCAGTATTCCCAAGGTATTAGAAGTGTGGTCTATAGGTTCACATCAACCTTTGTCATTAAACTAGAGCCATCCAGTAGTATTTTCGGACAACAAGGAAAATGAGTGGTAGAAGCTTGGGAATGATGAGTGGATGGTGTAAATAGATGAGGGTTATGGATTGGCATGACCTTGGTCCTATTGGATCATTTGAGAAAAGGAGGAGAAAGTCAAAATTTGACTTCTTTTGACTAGGTTTGACCTATTTTTTTCTTTTCTTTGGTGCCAACTTGCTTTTGTTCCTTGTAGATGTTGGAGAGCACCTACATTCATCAAAGAGATACATGGAGCAAGGATTTTTTTTATTTTCTCTTTTCTTTTTTTTTCGGCCTACTAGTAGCCTCAATGAGGTTTTCAACCAGCAGGTTTGCCTAGGCACCTCAAAGGAGGTTTTCACCTAAGATCTTTTCTTTTATCTCTTTTTTTTTTCTTTTTTTCTACCCATTGACTACCTCATGGAGGTTTTCAATCAATGAGCCTATCTCAAGCACTTCAAATGAGGTTTTCACTTGAGATTTTAGTTTTTCTCTTATTTTTCATTTTTTTTTTGTACCCTACTCTACTTGAAAAACAAAATCACTTTTAAGTATAAGAATACTTCCAATGGTGCCATGTGCACATCAAGATGACAGAAAATCTGATGTGCAAGCTTGAAATGTATGTTTTGACATGTACCCAAATTTGAGCGATCAAATTCTTTGACTTTGAAAGGATCAAGCATAGTTGAAGAAGAGAGTGATGCTCCATATTGTTGATTTTCTGGAGTCAAACCTCAATATAACTTTGATGTCCTTGGTTTTATTTTTTATCTGGATCATTCTTCATGTATTCTTCTACCATGACCTTCAAATATTCCTCTTTTTGCTGATTGTTCTCTTGAATACATGGAGGATTTGATGGTAACCATGGGGAGGTCTCTCGATCTCTGATTTTGATGTCTTCTCTTCATCAAGCGTAGCCCATGATTATGTGGTCTTCTCATTTGAATCTTCTTCTTCTAGATTTGGTCCTTCAATGATATCAAGATAATATATTTTTTTTAATATACTTATTGAGCTATGGTGAATACCATTGATCTCAAGAGGAGATGTTTGGAAGTGTTGTACCTCAACATTGTAAGTGGGTTGAGCTACTTCAATGTGTGGCTTTGGAAATGGCGGTACAGGTAGTTGAGTGGGAGTGGATATTTGAGATGGATGTGGTTGGGGTTGTGGTTGTGGTGGAGATGAATGGTAGGGATAGCATGGAGTTGGGTATGGAGGATATCGTGGAAAATACTAAGGATATTCTGAGTGGCTCCCATAAGTTCCTTGATTGGTTTTGGGGTTGAGATGGCCAATGTTGCCAAGGGTGTGTTCCAATTACTTTTAGGTGGATATGCATAACCTTGAAATTGTGAATTAGGCTCTTGTATCATACTAGGTTGACTAGGCTACCATGGTTTTCTTGGAGCTACATAACATAACTGCATTGACAATTGACTTGCTCCATTGTCCTCTTGGTAAACTTTCTTTAACCTTGGCAATGATGGAAAATATTTAACATCATGTGATTCTCATGGATAACAAAAATATCAGCATCATCTTTTTCTTCATCTTTCATTCTTAACATTTCTGTTTGTCTAGTTAGATTGTTAAGAATTTATGTTTTAAAATTATCAAGCAAGTTTCCAAGTTGAGCTTGACTTACCAAATTTGATGTTTATTTACCTACTCTTGCCCTTCCTCTTGATATGTGTTTGCATGTTTCACAAATTTATTCAAATAATAATTGGTATACATCACCTCTACTCATTAGATCAAGGAGATCAATCCATTCATCCCTAATTGTTCTAAGTAAGAGGGTTTTTAGTGTGTCAGATCCTAAATGATGTAGTTTTGCCCTCTTAACATTATACATGAACCTTTCTATTAGATCCTCAAGGCTCTCATATTCTCTTTGGTTCATTCTAAATATTTCTTCTTTAAGATCATCATCTTTATATTTTTCTAGAAATATATTTTACATATCATTCCATGATCTTATTGAATTAGTCCCTAAACTCATGAACCATTTAAGAGTTCTATCCTTCAACGTTGCTGGAAACAATCTCAATTTTTTGTTCTTTAATAAGTAACCATAAGATCTACAAACAATTTCAAATTCAAAGAGAAAGATTTCTGGATCCTCTGACCTTAGACCATGAAATTTTGGAAGAAAATATGGAGGGATGTTCTTCATGTGCACACTACCATTAGTATCTTGAATGGAAAATCTAAGAGGATCTTTCTCATTGTCATCATCTCCATCCATTTCTTCTTCATTCTTTTCCATATTTTTCTTCTACCTGCAAAAGTGAATGGTGATGTGGCTCTTACTGTACCATGTAATCAAATGGGGGGGTGAGTTGGTGTTGGAGATTTTTGTTTTGTTTTTATGATTGAATGAAAACACTAATGCAATGAACTTTTCTATTTTTAAATGAAATATGCCTAATGCAACTATTTTTTTGTTTTTGCAAAAAAAGGTAAAAAGAAATGAATCAACTAGGGAAGAAAACAATGCATACTTTCACACCTCGCTGGCAATGGCACCAAAAAGTGATGAGCCTAAGTATTGCAACAAAAATATTGCAACTCCCAAGGCTAACAACTTTAATTATCAACCCGGGGTTCGTACAAATGTAAGAGGTATCGGCACTATATGTGAAGCATACAATGTGTCCTTCCTTTGTTGTCATGAGAGGAAATAAATGTTGCCTATTTGTAGGAATGAAAGATTGAATTTAAAAATGCTTGTAAAGTAACATGAAATCCTTCTATTGCACAAAAATTGTCACCATGACATTCTGCAATCTGTGTGAGTCTATCGCCACTCGTGACATTCTGCAGTCTGTGTTAGTCTATCACCACTCATACTTACCTCCTTTGCAAGTCTTAAACTTTAGTTCTTCATGTCAAGCCTTGAAAATGAGAGAAAGCCCTTAAAAATCTCTAAAACTCTGGTTCCGCACTTTCTCTTAGCATTACATGTGGTCCCGCACCTAATGGTCATGTCCCTTGCGCACCTAACCGCTCTGTCTCCAGGTAATGGGTGCAGACCCCTGCAAAAGTAAAAACGACGTAAGTACATTCTTAAAAACTCACTTTGAGTCATTTCTGGAAGCTTCTAGAAGGAATCTTGAGGTGGCAAGTTTGCTCCTTTGTGGTTCATGCATCCCATACCTTAAGGAGCTAACCCCTTGATGTGAGGAGCTTATCCCTTTGAAGGAGGACTCTATCCCTTCATAGGTGGACCTGTAACCTCCTTCCTTTGCACTATAAAATGAAGCATTGGGCTGGTTACTGAGGAGGTTGAAAGCTGAATATTTTGAGGTGAAATGCTGTTGGAACTTAGTCTTCCTTATTGATCTTTTGAGAGGAGAGATTACATACCTTTTCATCTCATTTGGAAGAAGGTGAGGCTTGTCAAAGTAGAGGAGATTCCTGTTTGGACCCTAGGAAGAGCTTGTACAGCATCAAGGCACCAAAGGTGGTAAAGTTCTTCTATTTCAAAGTTAATACAATCAAGTTTGTTTTTCTCAATAAGTTGTGTTTTATGGTTTATTTCATGGAGTCCTTGATCACCATGATGAACATGATTTATTATATTAGCTATGCAGGTGTTATTTGATGTGTGTTTGTTTATGATTGCAGGTTCTTAAAAGGAAACTCTTTTAGACGGTTGGAGCTTGGCTACCACAAACTAGCATTGGACTTAAGGTAGGGTCTAAAACACCTCTTTAGTTTTTATCAATGAATCACAATATGTTTAGAGAAAGGTAGATTTGATTGTCCTGCTTGTTGCTAGATATCTTTTGATACTAGGGAGATTGGTCTTGTCCGCAAGAACGATTTATCCGACCAACAAATTGGCGACTCACCTGGGGAACTGAATTTGGTTTTTGGTTTTCATTTGCCTTTGACTTGAGAAACGTGTTCTTATTTCTGGTTTTTGCTTGATGTGTGTGGGGTTGGGTAGTTTTTTAGGTTCTGGATTGTTTTTTGTTTGTCCAAAATTTTTAAGAGGACTACACATTCTGTTTGTATTACAGTGCGGACATCTCCACACTATTACTTTACTGCACAGAGCAATACTGGATCTGGTTATACTAGAGGCCTGCAGACCTTGTGAATTTTTTTGAAAAAACCTAATTTTTTTTTGCCCAGTTAGGTTTAGATTTATTTTACAACTTTTATTCTCTGCCCAAATCTACATGTGTCCTGTCAAAAGTCTCTTGTGAGTGAGTTCCATTGGCATTTTTGTTTTAGGTGATTTTCTAGAAGTTTTGCATGCCTGGATCGATTTTTGTTTGGTCTTTGTAGTGACTCAGAGATTAGAAGCCTAAGAAACCTTAGATCACCCTGGTCTCTTTTGTCTTCTTTATGAGTTGGATTGGTTTGTGAAATCTATCCGTGGTGGAAAATAGATTTCGTTTTCTCTTTGCAAAACTTTGAACGAACTTGCATGTAAGTTTCGAATTTCATGTTTATAAAAGAAAACATAGATGGGTGTTTTTTGATTGATTTGTTATTCTGAAAGAATTAATCCTTAGTTGACTGAATAACTAAGTAAAACATCCTTAAAAAGGTTTGAAGCTTTTATCAATTAGGTTTTTATAAGTTTTTAGATCTCAAGATTAGTTTTTCATAGTTTTTAGTGTTTTCTAGAAATCATAGATTCTCTTTTGAAAGAATTGTTTTCTGTAGTTTTGAGTGTTGAAAAAGAAAAGGGATATTTTGTAAGCATAGTTAGTAGTCTTGTTTTGAGTTTATTGAAAAAGACAAAAAAATGTTTTCTTTTCATTTACATGTTGAAGGAAAGATTTGTTTTCTCAAAGAACTGCATTCTCATCTCTTTCTTTTATCTAGAAATTCATTGAAGGAAAAAACGAATTGTTTATCATTTTAGGTGCATTTTTTAGTGTTTTTGGAGTCGAGTCTTCACACCATCAAAGTTTCATCTCCATACCTATTGAATTAAGAAACAACCCATAAAAATAACGCTTAATTAAAATTGATCCAGCAATCTTTTTATTTCTAGGGCTCTTATCACCAGTATAGCTTAGGCTAGTATCTTGGAGTAGGGAGTAATTAACTCTCCAAGATAGTTAAAACAAACAAGTAGCTATATCTTGCGGTAGGAAATAAATCTAATTGTAATTGATATAATCTGGGAAGCTCCTCTTAAAGGAGTCAATCACGAGATCATGTCCGAACCTTTGAGACAATCAAGTCTATCTCATTGGGGAAGATAGAAGATTTGCACGTATTAAAAACAGTAAACCTCGGATTAACCATTGTCGAGGAGCCTGGGGTCACTTGTTGGTAAACCTTGGATTGATCATGTCGAGGAGCCTTCAAGGGGATTGAGCTTTGTTACTCTTCCCTTGCATGTAGATTAGATCATAGACTATTCCCCCAGTTGTATTTGTTACTGTTGGTGACCTTAGTGACCATAATCTTAAGATTCTTTCCTAAGGTGACGGTGAAGGACGGGTCTCACTATACCTAGAGCAGACGTATACTAGACTCACTTGGACACTTTGGGGGGTTCTCTTCACTCGAGATGGTTTTGTGAAGAAACTTGTGCTAGTCTATTTCATTAAGCAGGTTGTGGGGGTAACTGTTCCAACCGCCATTTCTGTATTGAATTCTACGACGTTGGATTTCATCACCAACTAGTGTTTTCGGTATGGAAAGTTACTGTTTGTGTGTGGTTTGAACTCTTAGATTTTTTAGGCGCGTGATTCAATTGTTTGGTTCTTTAGAGACTTTGGGTGGTTTTACTGAAATTTTCTTTGTTTGCATGTGAAGTAATTAAATATTTAATCGTGGCTGAATTACTGAGACAATCCCGTAGACTGCGGGGGCAACCTCCCAAATATACGCCAAGTTAGCTTGAAGGGCTATGAGCTATAGTATCACCTAGTGACAATAGAGTTGGGTCACCAGAAGCTGGAGAGTCTTCTTTAATTATACATCTTGATTATCAAGTTCAAGCAACAGAGTATATTTCTGAACCAATTTCATTTTCCGAAGTTACTGGTAGTATTTCTCCTGCTAGTGAATTAGCTGAAGAACCTGAAATTTCTGAGCCTGAAACTGAACCTACTGCTACTCCATCTTCAGGATTTTCTTCTCCAACTTCTAGTGGCCCTGGTTCACCCAGGGTAGGAAGTGTTATTACTGAAAATCTTCCTTCTGGACTGATTTCCATTGAAGAACTTGTTTGTCCAGACGAAGATACAACTCTCCCTGAAAATCAACCAACTTTAGAACTTAGGGAGCATGAATCAATCTTCTATAGTCCTTTTAGAAGTGACACTTGGTACGTATCATTAACAAACTTTTTAGAAAACATAGGTCTTTCTTTTTCACCACCTCGTATTCCTTTCCATCCTACGCCCAGAGGTTATTAGCCTCCTTTGAATATGTCGAAATGGTCATCCATGTTTTCCCGAATGCCGGAAACATTTTTATATGACGGTCCTTCTGTTCCTACTGGGTATCAATCACTCACTAGTACTTTTTCAGGAGCATCTCCTCAACCAATTGAACATAGGATATTAACTGGTAATAATGGAACTCAACCGTTGAGCGTAGAAGAGATTCTTATGATGTCTGGTACTATTCCAAATCTGCAACCTCAAGGTAGTCATTTACCGCGTGGAGGGCAACCTCAAGGTAGTCAGTTACCACCTGGAGGGTAACCTCAAGGTAGTCAGTTACCGCTTGGGGGGCAACCTCAAGGTACTCAATTACTACCTAGGGGACAACCTCAAGGTAGTCAGTTACTACCTGGGGGGCAACCTCAAGGACAGTACATACCTTCGGGACAGTACATACCTCAAGGTCAACCCCAAACTCAATATATACCTCAAGGTCAACCCTAGTATCAATATGTACCTCAAAGTCAACCCCAGTTTCAATACGTGCCTCAAGGTTATCAACCTCAAGGTCAGTACCCAACTCAAGGTTTCCAACCACCTTCTGGTCAACCATTTGTTCAAGGAACTTGAAATGTACCATTTAATTACTAGCCCTACACTCAACCCGGTTATGGTCCTCAATATTCTCAACCTTTTATGGGTCCATACCCCGAAATGAACATGGTGTGGGATCCATCTGAATCTCAACATATTTTGCAACCTAATGTGTAGTTCTCATCTCAATCTAGACAACCTTTGGTTTTTGGTCCAATCCAGCAACCTGTCCAGCCTACTATTTAAACTTCTGCACCTGGTGTAGTTCATTAGCCTAGGCCTAGTTCACCTCGAACTCCACCTCAAACGACTGATGCAACTACTGCATCTTCTGTTCAATCTACCCCACTTACTTCTGGAGTATCGGCAGCTCCGGTTTCTACTGTTCCTGCATCAAATCCTCAAGCCTATTTACCACAGTCTGGACCTACAATTCAGACTTCGGTTCAGATGCCTATAGGACAACCTGGTCCAACTATGGTTGTCACAATTCAACCACAATTTACTTCTCAACCGTACCAGGGATGGTACCAATTTGGTCCTACTGTGCAAAGCCCAGTTTATCAGTATCAACCGTACCCTGGATATACTTATTAGCAACCTCAACAACCCCATTTTGGTCTGGTTAATCTTGGTTTCCCAGGAGGTTATAATATCCTAAATGCAAATCCAATTCCAAGGTTTCCGAGAACCTAATCACCAGTTACCATTTATAGCAACTTTGGATTTACCTAACTTGTCACGCCTAACAAACGATCCAATTAATTATCTTCCGTTTTGGCCGCCAATGCCGAATAAGTTTCCCAATGATATCCCAAAGTTTGAGGGTAAGTCAGGAGAAGATCCATCTAATCATGTGATGACTTATCACCTCTGGTGTGCATCCAATTCCATTATCGATGATTCAATTCGCTTACATCTTTTTCAATGAACTTTGATTGGTCTTGCCACCAAGTGGTACATTGAGTTACCATGAAGCTCTTTTTATAATTTTAGTCAGTTAGCCACTTCCTTCTTAACTCATTTTCAATTGCCTGTCAGATATGACAATGGCACAGAATTATTAACTTCATTAAAACAGTCAACGTCCACATATATTTCAGATCATATTCATGAATGGTGACGTCGACGACATTTAGTGAAAGTTTTTATTCTGGACCAAATTTTGGTAGAATGGTTTGTTAAATCATTATTACCTAAAATCACTGAGGATGTAGCTAAAGCAGGAGTCATTACTGAAGAACAAGTAATTACTCAGGCTCAGTACCTTGACCTCATTTATACGCAGTCGGGCACTTTACATGAAAAAGTCCCCGACCTTCGGAAACACAATCAAATAACTGTAGCTCCTTTAGGGTCTCATGCCACTAATGGTATGATTGGTTTAGTTAGTACCAAAAGCAAGAAGAAATCTTAAAATAATTCTTCTCCTATTATAACTTTACCAGTTTCCCTAATAGGAGACTCCTCTGCTGAAATTCCTGCCGATATCCATGTTGTAGAATCATCTACAGCCAAATCAAAATCCGGCGGTAAAAAGAAGGGGAAGAAGAAAAATAAACAAAACTCAGAAGAGAAATCATATAAAACTGAATCTACTGACGAAAAACGTAAACCTCGATATCCTTGTCTCATTTGTGATGAGGAGTATTTTACAAGAGATTGCCCACATCGAGCTGAGGTTTCGAAAATCATCAAAGGTTCTCAAACACCTGCTGTCTTGAAGGATCCTTTTCCTAGTCAAGATAGTAAGATGATAGGTTCTTCCTCAAATGCCTCAGAAGAACCCATAATGTTGATGTCCCATGTCAGGATTGCGACGTGATCACATGATTATGGTAGTAAGAATACTGTTGGTGGTAAAGAAGCAGAATCTTCTAATTCAAACCCATCAACTTCAACTCCTTCCGATTCTAATCCACTACAGATTGAGAAACCTAACCCAAACTTAGTAATCAAACCACCTGTTAAAGGTATACTTCGGAAGTCAGCTTTTAATCCACATGTGAGAGTTGCTAAGAACTATAACATTGTTGAAGATTTAGCTATTTCCCCTTCAACAATGTCGGCTTTGGAGGTGTTGCAATCATGTCTAGCAAAGCGTAAATTACTATTGTCTGCTATAGGAGTTGTTGATATTCAGGATTCGAACCTTATAATCTTCGTTTTAGAGAATAGTGCACCTCACCTCCCTCATCAAATGGCTTTCCAGATCCCAGTGTTAGTCAAAAACATACCTTGCTTTAGGACTGTGATCGATGAGGGAGCTTCTACGTGTATCATATCGATCCAGTGTTGGAGATCGCTTGGCTCTCCTACACTCAATCAATCCCCGATGATTCTAAAGGCTTTTGATGGCCGAGGGTTTCATCCCTATGGAATTTTGCAGGATTTACCTATAGGGGTTAAAGGAAAAACTGTAAATCTAGATGTGGAAGTGGTTGATGCCCCTCTAGATTACAACCTTCTCTTGGGTCACAGTTGGTCTTACACTATGACTGTTGTTGTTTTATCGGTCTTTCGGCTTATTAAGTTTCCTCATAATGGAAAGATCATTAAAATAGACCAGTTAACTTATTTTTCATCCAATCCAGCCTCTTCTGATAGTATTCAACATGTCCGTAAAACAAATATCCCTTACAAGGATGTTGGGGTAGGTTTGGTTAAAGATTCTAGTTTACTAGGAATATTTTCATTTCCTCCTAACGTATTGCCTTATTTTGCAACTATTCATATGATTTCATCGAACACTATTGTTTTAGATGATCCTTGGATCGTACCTTCCGATTCTGAGGTGGACTCTTTTGGTGATGCGATGCCTTTGAGTCCCTTTAAAGTTGCATATCAGGCTATACAATTGTTTTCCGACTCTTGTTCAACCAAATCTGATCCAATGAATGTGGTCCATGGAGAATCACTTTCAATATCAACCTCAGATTCAACAACATTTTTTGATCCTGTTCATATTGATGAGCAGATTCGTGAGCTCATATCTTTTGATGATTTACCATGGGAAGATCTTCATCATCGATCTTCATTTTTACCCGAGCTTGATCATTTTGAGAATGATTTTTCATCTATTTTTACCACTGATTATGTCAAAGAACCATAGAATCCATTGCAACATTCTAATTTTGAGTTAAATTTGGGAAATATTTCTCGAACGGTTCCTATTGACATTTCAGTTAAACCTGGAATTATTGAAAACATTCATATAGGTGCTTCCTGTACGGACGATGAAATCCAAACTTATAAATCCCTCTTTCAAGAATTCCGCGACGTGTTTGCCTGGTCATATGAAGAAATTCTAGGAATCGATCCATCAATTGTTGTCCATGAAACTAAAACTTACCCAGATGCTAAACCTGTCCAGCAATGTTTGCGTCAGATACATCCACGAAAAGCTGCTGCTATTAAAGCTGAAGTTGAGAAATTACTTTGAGCAGGTTACATTTATCCAATTCCCTTAACGGATTGGGTATCGAATATTGTTCATGTTAACAAAAAGCAAGGAATGATAAGAATATGTATCGATTATAGGGATATTAATCAAGTTTGTCCTAAATACAATTATCCAAACCCCTATATCGATCAAATTATTGATGATTGTGTCGGCAGTGAAATGTTCTCCTTTATGGATGGTTTTTCCAGTTATAATCAAATCAACATACTCCCTGCTGATCAACCAAAAACGGATTTCATTTGTCCATGGGGGACATTTTCTTATTGCAAATTGCCTTTTGGATTGAAGAACGCTAGAGCAACTTTTCAAAGGGCTATGTCTTACGCATTTCATGACATCAAGCACATTGTGCAGCCTTATCTTGATGATTTACCTGCTCATTCATTACATAGAGCCGATCATCTCACTCATTTATGAGCAATCTTTATGAGATGAAGGCATTATTGAATTACGTTGAATCCACACAAATGTGTTTTCTGTATAGAAACGGGTCATTTACTGGGATTTGTTGTTTCAAAAGCCAACATTCATGTCGATCCCTCGAAGGTTGAAGCTATTGTCAAATTACCTCCGCCTTCGACTCTTCACCAACTCCAAAGTTTGCAAGGGAAAGCAAACTTTTTACGTCGTTTCATTCCTAACTATGCCGAGATAACGAAAGGTTTTACCAGGTTGTTGAAATAGAATACTCCATTATTTTGGGATGAGATAGTTGACAAATCTTTTGATGCACTTAAACATGCATTGACCCATGCACCGTTATTGCATCCTCCCAACTACAACCAGGACTACTTTTTGTACCTCGCCGCTTCTCATTCCACCATTGGGATGGTTTTAGTTCAGGAAGATGAGTTTAACAGTGAACATGTGATTTACTATCTTAGTCGAACTCTGAATCTAACTAAGCTTAAATATTCGCATGTGGAGAAATTGGCCTTGGCAGTTGTTCAAGTTGTCCAAAGATTTCGTCATTACATATTATTACGTAAAACCACGGTAATTTCTGACTATAACCCTATGACGTATATTTTGACAATTTCTAGGGGGCAAGTATTCCAAATGGATAGTTATCTTGCAGGAATTTGACTTGGAATTTGAAAAATCCAAGGCAAAGAAATCTTTGGTTTTTGCAGAACTGATGTGTGATTTCCCGCATACTGATACTGAGACTGTGGCGAAAGAACCCATTGTAGATGAATTCTTGTTTCTTATCAGTACTCTTGATCCATGGTATGGAGATATAATTGGTTATCTCCAAACCCAGTCTTTTTGGCTTGAAATCTCATGATCTCAACAAAGGAAAATACATTTCCAATCCCAACAATACAATATTATTAGAGATACACTCTATCGTTGTGGGGCGGATTCTATTTTCCAACATTGTCTAACTCATGAAGAAGCTGAAAAGGTTCTAAATGACTGTCACTCTGGAGCATGTGGCGGACATATGTCTGGGTATTCCACAGCCCAAAAGATATTACACATTGGTTATTTCTAGCCATCCTTATTTAAATATTGTATTTATGTAGTCCGGAAATGCCACAATTGTCAAATTTTTTATCATAAGATGCATGCTCCACCTACTCCTCTCCACCCTATAATTGCCATTGGTCCTTTCGCAAAATGGGGTATCGACTTTATTACATGTAACCCTCACTCAGTCGGGGGGCATGCATATATCATCCTTGCGGTAGATTATTTTACCGAGTGGGCCAAGGCGATGCCTACATTTTCGGCAGACAGCAAAACTGCTGCAATTTTTGTTTTCAATCATATAATTGCTAGATTCTGTGTTCCTCAAGCGATTATTACTGATCATGGGGATCATTTTCGAAACATCATGATGACTGAACTGACAGATCAAATTGGCCTACGTCATGATAGTTCTACCCCATATTACCTACAAGCCAATGGTTTGGTTGAAGCAATCAATAAAGTTCTAGTCACTATGATCCAATGAATCATTGGTATTCATCGGTCGAATTGGCATAACATGTTATATTCAATGCTTTGGGCATACCGAACCTCAATAAAAACATTAACTGGTTTCACTTCTTTTCAACTAGTCTACGGTTTGGAAGCAGTGTTACCCATTGAATGTGAAATTCCGTCATTGCAAATATCCATAGAATTACTCCCAACCACTTCCGAAGAGGAGAAACGTTTGTTGTGCTTAGCGCAACTAGATGAGAATCGACGTGATGCTGCATTAGCAATCGAGACTTATGCAAAATGAATAAAAGCTCAATACGATCGAAATGTGACACCTCGTAATTTTTCGGAAGGAGATCTAGTCTTACTATACGATCAAGCAAACGATAAGCTAGGGGCTAGATAAATTGTACCTATGTGGCATTGTCCTTATGTTGTCAAGCGAAAGCTGGCAAAAGGGGCATATGAATTGGTAGATTTTTACAGTGTTTCTTTGGGTAAACCCAGAAATGGGATTTACCTGAGAAGATATTATGCTTAAATCTAGGTGTGGATATTTTTTGTTAGATTAGTTTCTTTCTAGTTGGTATGTTTAGATTAGAAAGTGTGCCTAGTTTAGAGAGTGTTTTTATCATTATTCCTTCTTATCTTGATTTTACTCTTGATATTGCAGATGTCGACGTTTCTTCAAACATATATTGGTTTTGCTAATGGTGCTTGTCGTAGTACATGGAAAATTTCTTCCACAGCTTGGGTTATCTATTCACCCGCTGACGAGTTAGTATCTATGCATGGGGTAAGCCTCGATCAATCAACGAACAACATTGCAGAGTATAGTGCAGTGATTGAGTTATTATCTGAATCCATCTCATTTGAGATTCAAAGTTTGATTGTTAGGTTAGATTCTGAACTCATTGTATTACAGCTTAACGGAGTTTATTCCATTAGGAAAACAATGTTATTAAGATTATTTTTGAGAGTTCGTCTCTTGGAACGTGAATTTGACTACATTGAATATCAGTATATTCCAAGATATTTAAATACATTAGCAGACACAGTTGCTTCTCGAATGTTAAATAGACATTTGCAGTAATCAAAATAGTAAATTTAAAAAACTTTCCATAACATGTTATACAAGATAGCTAGTAATAGTGATATATCATAGCATATAAGTTTGTCAAATATACATCGTCTTCGATCATAGGTTGAAAAACACCTTATGATCGGCAAAAATGATAGTACAAAAAGACATAAAATGTTGTATGAATCTACAAAGGCGATCATCCTATCACTGGTGATGATCACGATAAGAAACCACTGTTTGGGCCACCCTACAAAGGATCTAAAAGGTCCTGGGACCCCAATCATATAGCACTATAACCTAAGTGGAATATCATCTATGCTAGTCTCTGGAATATCTGCTGTCAAGCACTCTAGGTGATTTTCCAATTCGGTCAGGGTCTCTATCGATGGGTCTTATGGGGTCAGTGCTGCGGCAGCTGGGTGTCTCCTCTCGTAGGGCTAGAGAGCGGCTGGTCGCCGTGGACCCACATCTGCATTTAAAACTTTTTACTATTAGTTTTGGACGATTTAAAAAACAAAAAAAAATTAGTTAAAAATTTACAAAGTGTTGAAAATGATTTTACTTGAATCATCCCATTGCTCTCCTAGTGGAAGAGCCATGTCTGGATCACCACAATAATCCATCTCAGCATATGGAAAATCCTAAATCACAAAAATTTATTTTCTCAACCAACGAAAATACTCAGGTGGAAATTGGACAACCTCTAAACCCTCCTCAGGATGGCGGGCCATCACTGCAATCCAGCGCATAATCCTAGGCTCTCGAGGAAGTCCATCCTCAATGGAAAGCTGTTGTGGGACCAACATAGGGACTCTCTCTAGGCCAAAGCTCACAATAAGAAACCATATCCAAAGTTTTTTAGTTGTCCGTTCATTGCTCTAGTCAATTGGCCTTTTACATTCGCCAACACAGCCTCGCACTAGTTGAAGATGGTGCCTCAGTAACAGTCTACTACCATTTTCATTTGGGATCTGATAGCTACATGTAATGCTGCACTCCCGCATATTCTAGTGACAGCAAATGCAATCACTTTAAGTTCAGGACGAGAGATAGTCTTAATATCTATCCGTTTGTCCTTAGTTTGGTCATTACAAAACTCTAGTCGGAGACTAGTGACAGACTGGCCACCTGGCCTAGTCCCGAATAGAGATAATCTTTCGCCTCTCTTGGGCAAACTAGTCAAGGAATAAATGTCCTCTAGCTTGATTTCGAGCCAGTGGCCACCAATAATGAAACAATGGTCCTGTGTGCTCCACATGTCTACCAGCCATTGCAGAAAATCTACCGGAGCCCTCATGCTGGGTATGGCCCAGAATTTAGATAGTCCGCATGCTTTTAATGCCTGTATTGTAGATGGATGAATTAATGCAGCAAGATCCCCATCTTCGTGCTCCTGTTCCCGCCAAATGAGCATTTTGTATATCCTACAATGCAAAAAGGGTGGATTAGAACATTTTAGTTCAAAATTTTTGGGGGGAAATGGAAAAAATTAAATTTTTAAAGCGTATTTCGCAGGGTCCGCACCCACTAGTTAGGGATAGTGCATAGGTTTACACTCGTCCTTAAGAGTAGGTGTGGGACCCCGACTTTTTCTTTGTACAAAAACGTCGGGGTCTAAACAAAATTTTCCTTAAAAATCAATTTTTAAAGCCCTAAAACAAAATTTAAATGGTTGAAATGCAAGATAGGGATGATGTGGATTACTTGGAGCTCACGTTTTTCGATTCCAACAATCGGATTTTCCGCAATCTTCACAGGAAGTTTCTTACCAAAAGCTCTTACTTTTCACTCTGAAGTTAAATGGTAAAAATGAATTTACAAAAGCCCTTTTTATAAGCTTTTTGGAGTAAATGAATTTCCAATTTATTTATTTTCCACTTTAAAAAGGTAACTTTTTGATGCATTTTTATTTATCTTAAACAGATATGAGTAATGTTTTGAGTTTTTGTGTATAATATTAGATTTTCAAGGACAATTGATCATTTTCAATGAAAAACATTGGAGTCCTCTTTAAGCTCTTTTCTGACTCGTAAAATATGAAAAGATTGCCTAGTTTTTCTTTTTAAGCTCATTAAAACAGAATTAAAAAGACGGTCCACTTACAGCTCGTTTTTGACTGTATAAACATGAAAATATTGCCGGACTTTTGTCGTTTCAAGTTTGATATTGGTAATAAAATGACGTGTCTTTGATCGCTTTTTTACTTTTTCAGATCAGGGCCACTAATTATGAAAAGTACTCCTTGATCGTAAAAGTGGTTCTCTCAAGTATTATTTTATACTTTTTCAGGCTTGGGAGACACAAATTTATGAAAAAGGACACCCATGGAGTTTCCTTAAGTTTTTCTTTTGACTCCCTAAAATTGAAAAACACCGAGTTTTTCCTATACTAGACTCATTAAAATTAAACAGTAAGGGACCTATTCAATTTAAACAGGAATGAACCACTCCTTCTTAGGGTTCAAATTTTAAACTAAGTTGGACTCATTCGAAGGATGAGCTTATAATCAAGTGAATGTTATCGTCCTCAAGCTTTTCAAAAATAAAGAGGTACTTGCCAGAAATGGTGGGGGAAAAGAGAGAAAAACTGTTTGTTACACTTTGTGTTTTATAAAAGCATTCAACCACTCTTGAACACGACACTTTTTGTTCACCTGGGTTGGGAAATCCTTTGCCTAATAGTTAATCAAACCATATTGAAAGTCTTCAACCGGTTTCTGGGTATTAGCTTTGGGTCAATTGTTACCAAACCATCTGCAGTATCGTTATGTGTTCAAGAGGTTAGTTCAAATAAACCATTCATTTGCAAAATATCTATCATCCATCTTAACCATCCCTGAGTTAGTGCTTGCCAAATATATTTCTTCAAACTTGATCTATGATTTCGTGTTGTGGGCTTGCCTATGACGGATCGCTTTCTATCGACTTCATCTCATTATCTAGAAAGATGATCTAGAAATTGTCAGTACCTTGGAATCTGCATGCCTTAATGGCAGGTTTCTCGCCTTCAACGACAGGTTCCATCATTGACCTTTGATCAAAGGATTCTGTGACATGTTCGACATCAACTCATTTATTCACATTTCATGGATTGTACTGAGTACTTTGAGAGCCATTAACATTACTGGTGGTTTCTCTCACACGTGTTAACAGTTCACATCATTGACTAGTAATCAAGTGGTTTCTACCATGTTCGACTTCAACACATTCATTCACATGGATAGAATCGTACTAGTTCGGGAAGCAGAAATCAAGACCCTGCATCTAGTTTCCACCATCCAGGCTGCCAGGAATTTTGTTATTCATTATACAGTGGACTATTCATAAACAGATGGCTGCATCCATACTATGTCTACATTTATCTATACTTGTGATGTATTACAAAATCATTCGTGTATCAGATCAGTTTAGATAGTTTTCTAGTCAATTTTGATATGAGTATGGTAATTCCTACCTCAGTGATGATATGTTCATATATATATAATATATATATATATATATATATATATATAATATATATATATCTATATATATTGCATTGAATGTTTTTACAGGTTCCAACCGAGGTGTCCACAGGAAGATCCTTGAAATGATAAAGTACTTCACTCTTCTTAGATGACAAAAAATTATCCTCATCTATTACAGACTTCACACTTTAGGGGGCAATCTGTTGCACAAAAATTGTCACCATGACATTCTGCAATCTATGTGAGTTTATCACCACTTATACTTACCTCCTTCACAAGTCTTAAACCTCATTTCTTCATGTCAAGCCTTGAAAATGAGAGAAAGCCCTTAAAAATCTCTAAAACTCCGGTTCTGCACTTTCTATTAGCATTACCTACGGTCCCGCACCTAATGGTCATGTCCCCTGCACACCTAACTGCTATGTCTCCGTGTAATGGGTGTGGACCCCTATAAAAGTCAAAAAGGCACAAGTACATTCTTAAAAACTCACTTTGAGTCATTTCTAGAAGCTTCTAGAAGGAAACTTGATGTGGCAAGTTCGCTTCTTTATGGTTCATGCATCCCATACCTTAAGGAGCTAACCCCTTGATGTGAGAAGCTTATCCCTTTGAAGGAGGACTCTTTCCCTTCATAGGTGGACCTGTAACCTCCTTCCTTTGCACTATAAAATGAAGCATTGGGTTGGTTACTGAGGAGGTTGAAAGCTGAATATTTTTGAGGTGAAATGTTGCTGGAACTTAGTCTTCCTAATTGCGCTTTTGAGAGGAGAGATTACATACCTTTTCATCTCATTTAGAAGAGGGTGAGGCTTGTCAAAGTAGAGGAGATTCTTGTTTGGACCTTGGGAAGAGCTTGTACAGCATCAAGGCACCAAAGGTTGTAAAGTTCTATTTAAAAGTTAATACAATCAAGTTTGTTTTTCTCAATAAGCTGTGTTTTATGGTTTATTTTATGGACTCCTTGATCACCATGATGAACATGATTTATTATATTAGCTATGCAGGTGTTATTTGATGTGTGCTTGTTTGTGATTGCAGGTTCTCAAAAGGAAACTCTTTCAGACGGTTGGAGCTTGGCTGCCACAAACTAGCATTGGACTTAAGGTAGGGTCTAAAACACCTTTTTATTTTTTATTAATGAATCACAATATGTTTAGAGAAAGGCATATTTTCTTGTCCTTCTTGTTGCTAGATATCTTTTGATACTAGGGAGATCGGTCTTGTCTGCAAGAACGATTTATCCGGCCAACATCTCCATGTACTTATTAACACACTTTTCTTGAAAAAGAACCCTATTTTAACCCTATTTGTCACATTTGATGTTTTAACTAATATAAGCATAAAATATGATCTATAGAGTACTAACTGATCTTTGCATGTGTAAATATAAAATAATTCATTTTCTAATATTTTTTATTTATAAATGCAAATGCTAATCTTTCCTTGATCTTTGGCATGGGAGACAGGTATGGAGGAAGAGGGTTAAAATGGTCTTGATGGCATGGAGGTCAATTAGAGGCCTAATCCCAACTTCAATTATGATTTTCTCCATTCAGATTCAAAATAGACCACTACAGTATTTCCTACAGGATGTATTAGTTCTCCTATTCGATCCCCCAGTTCTCCTACAATATCTCCTATTTTGCTACAGGACGTTACAGATTTACTATACGAAATTATAATTCATAGAATGGATAAGAAAATCAAATCCAAATTAGATGAGAAATTTTTTTTTATTGACTAGGATGTCTTAGGTCCCCATTCCAAGGGGAATCACTCAAAAAGACCTTTGTTAACCCATGCTAAAAAATGGCAGAAAATTACTAGTTGAAAATCAAAAAATGCAAGAACTAGTGAGCTAGTAAATCTACAAAATCCCTAACATAATAAAGTGCAAAATGCAATGGGGTGTTTTTTTTATGAACTAGAATGTTTTTTTGATCTAATTCAAGTGGAACTAACTCGATTGAAGCTCTTTATAATTCTCTAAAAAATAGCATAAATTTATTGTTCTTTGCCACAAAGAAGTTCTAGAAATCTAGATTTTGGAATAAGAAAGCTAATCCATGTAGCTCAATGATTACTATGAAATTCCAAATATTTTCCAAGGATGAAATTATGCTTTTGATCCTGCAAAAGGACTTACATAAACCATTTAACCCAATCCTACAACAAGAAATCATTAATACTAAATGCATAAGTAGAAAGAAATAAAAACAAGAGATGCATGTGAATAGAAAGTGAAAAGAAGGAAAGAAAATGATACAAAAAGGGATTTGAGGCTTTTAGGATGACCAATCCCAAGGAAACTCAGATACCTATGGAGGAGAACAAGATTTAGAAGTTGAACATGACACCAATCTTCTTTATTTTCATTAATACAATTACATTCCCACAAGAAAATACAATGGAGTTGCAAAAATATGAGTTCTCTCCACAATGACACTAATCAAAATCTCTCCCTAGAAGAAAATTCGACTTGGTACTTATAAAAAATGATTATGAATCATTCCTCATGAATGGAGGAAGCTTTACCCACCAAAATCCCTTGATTAGTGGATCTGGGTCCCAATGTTAGGAATTTGCATTAAATGGCAGGGAACACATTCCTAGATTTTCTCAATCATTGGAGTTCCAAAATATGTGCCATAATTCCATAATATATTGTTGATTTATTATCTAATAGTGATCCCCTTGTAGTAGGTACCAAGTTCCTGAAGGATCTCCTCCTCCAAATCTTCATGATCTGCCGAATATTCTCATAATGTTCCACAAAAATAAATAATATTAGGCACAAATATCCAATTATTCATAAACCTTCCTAATGAATATATTAAAGTTAAAAATACATTATCTAATTCAAAAAGAGAGGTTTAATGTGCTCAAGGATGGTCATGGGCCTTAATTTATGTTTAGTTTAGAGACACGGGCCTTAATTTATGTGTAATTAAGAGGCCTGTCATGAACCTGTGAAGAAGTACCAGAAATCCATGTCTTATTTATTTGGATCAATGAACCAACCCATTTCCTATGAATATATGTATCTATAGCAAAAACGTGATGTCTTTAGTTTCCTGTAAATCATTTGAGACACACAAATCTAGATGTGCCCAGGCACTAGTCTTGTAAGAAATTCAAACCTGTCTCTAGGAGCTACAACATCCTTTGGCACTATTTTCGGGGAGGTTATTGAAGGATTTTTCCCCCACGATACGAAAAATTGAGAACCCTTCATGTAGGTGAGTGAAGTTTATTCTGATTGCATTCAAATCACCTTGGAGACTCCACACACCCCTCATTATCATTCATAACCCTGGATTTTAAAAGGCCTCATACTCGCTCAGATAGATCCCAACAGAAAGCCCCATTTGTATTTGACCCTAAAAAAATAATTTCCAAGAAAATCTGGAAAGATAAAACTCCCCCTAACTATGCTACCATCTCACCAGCCATTGAAGTTCCCTTATCTAGTTCTCAGCCTACTACTGCTTATTATTCAAGACTTACTCCAAAGCCCCTGACATACCCTCTTTCCTCTCCAAATACTATGGTCTTGACCCCAATTCCTCAAACAAATTTTAATCCCCCTCAACTAATCCAAATGGCTCTTCCAGGATTTTTGCTAAATAAGTATGCACCTCTTAATCTACCTCAACCCTTAAGTGTCATGCACCAATATTACCTTATTCTTTTGTGTGTATTCAATGGGGAAGATCACAACACAACACAGAGACACACATAAAACTTCTATGCCTTTTCTGAGAACCTGAATGTGGAATAGCTGGATGTGGTCATGAGACATTTTGTACAAAGTATTGATGAAGAAGCCAGAAAGTGGTTTAAAGACCCCCAAATTCCTCCATCAATAACTGGGAGGAGCTGGAAAATTATTTCAACCGAAAATGGGGAGAAAAGAGGAATCATGAGTACCTCCTCACTGAGTTTAATTCCATAACAAAAATACCGAATGAGGATACTTCAAAATTTATCAAAAGATTCAATAAGTTGTACAATAACCTACCAATTGACATAAAGCCTCCTCTAGTTGCAAATCGTGTGGTTTTCTTGGGAGCCTTTGAGTCCGATGTTGGTTTTACCCTGAGAGAAAGGAAGTGTCTCACTCTAGACCAACTTTAGATTGATGCCCTCGAAGTAGAAGAAAATATGGCGTCAGTAGGGAAGTCAAGCATAAAGAAAGAACCTTCTGAACCCAAAAGAGGGAAAGAAGAGACATCCTCCTTTGGTCAAGATAGAGAATCATCAGACCCGAAGTGGGACGATCTAGACAAACTCATCAGGAGTTTATAACAAAAGGTTGGAAAGCTTGAAATTGAGAACAAGAACCTCTCCATACATAATTATTAAGTCAACAACTGGGGCTATAACCCGCAATATAGAAGACCTGCACTACAAATAATTCCAAGGGAAAGAAAGGAAAAACTTGCTCAGATCCCTCATACCTTATACTTGGAAGATGGTCTCGACAAAGAATCGTCGGATACATAGGAGATCAGGGAAATATATATTCTTCTTTTGTCAAGGAAGAACATGAGAATATGGCTCACTAGGAGGCCAGTCATCTTAGAGAATCAACATCAGATGAGGAATATATAAAGTATTATTGCAAACAATTTGCAGAGTTCATGCAAACACAACCCCAACATAATTATAATCTAATATATTCAAAGAAGAGGTCAAGAGAACTAGAGAAATAAGAAGGAAGTGCTCCCCAATTTTCTCCTCCCGCACCGGACAAAGGGAAAGCTAAGCTCCATCTTGACCCACCCAAGTCAGGATTCTCTGCAGATAAGGAAATAAATGGTCCTAAGGGACACACAAAAAAGGACGCACTTGTTCTGCCTAAAACTACCAGCAGGAAGGGAGAAAGAATAGGGCCAGGAGATATAGAGAAGGCCCAACCCATATTCAATCTCTAGAAGGAGATGGAAAAGGTAAAAATTCATGTTGCTTTGACTAAGCTTCTAAAGAAGCCTAATTACAAATCCCAAGTCTCTCAATTCATTCATCCAATCACCTCAGCACCAACCCAGGATAGTTTGAACCTCCAAGAGGAGAGGCCCATGGTTTTTTTAGGACACATGTGGAAGAGTTGGACCCTTCTATCGTGACTTTATATGTGAATTTGGTGATCCATGACCTTTTGTTGCATAATTGCATGTTGGATCCGAGGGCCTCACACAACCTCGTGCCATTATCAGTAATGGAACAACTAGGTTTGGAGATCACCAGACCATACAAGGACTTGTACTCCTTTGACTCCAAGAGATTCAAATTCTTAGGCATATAAAGGATCGGGTAGTAAACCTAGCTCAGATCCCAGTGAAAAGTGTGGTAATGGATATAATGGTGATTGATATACCTCCTCGTTTTGGAATTCTCTTATCCGGATCTTGAGGTTCTAAGGTGGGTGGCTTTATCAAGCTAGATCTAACTTATGCCACCATTCCCACTTTTGGAGGTGAGAAAAGGAGGTTGTACCAAGAATCTAGTTTTGTGAGAAAAGGGACCCCAGCTAAAGGCTAATAAAACTCCCAATGTATGGGAAGGATAGCAACATCTCCTATCTATTCCTAGAAGAGGATGAGGCCTTCCTAGAGGAGAAATTAGTACACCTAACAGGGCAGTCAAAGCACTTGTGAGGAAATGAAAATAAAATATGGAAATTATACTTCGATGGAGCAAACTCAAAAGATGGGAATGGAGCTGGAATTTTGTTGGTGTCTCCAGAGGGTAGCCTGATACCCCTCTCTTTCAAACTGGAATTTGAGGCAACCAAGAATGTGGTGGAGTATGAGGCACTGCTCCTTGAATTACAAATGGAAAAAAATATGAATATTGAATTCATAACAGTCTATGGAGATTCTGAATTGGTCGTAAGGAAAATCAGAAACCAATGCTAGGCCAAACACCCTAGGTTGAGGACATACCGAAAAGAATTGTGGGACTTAATCGATAATTTCCTCCTAGCCTTCAACATCTAGGTTTTTCCCAGGGAAGAAAATAGGATGGCTGACTCTCTTGTGGTAGCTACAAGCACTTCGAGACCCCCACAAAATCCAGTCCTAAGATATGAGATAGAAGTAAGACATAGACCTTCAATACCTGATAAAGTCAAATATTGGCATGTATTCGAAGATGTCGAGCAGGTGAAAATATTTATAGAAGTCGTTGGGGAGTTCGCCCACTCCACCATCGATCAAGAAGAAGAAGAAACATAACAAGAAGCCACTTTGTGGAAAGACACAATGCCTAGGCAAAAAAAATTGCAACTAAAAGGGAACACCATCCCTTGTGGACTTGTTCCACTGGAAAGGCTTTTTAATAAAGACGACATAGCCTCCAAACAAATGGCCCTTGAGAAGGATGAGAAAGTAGAAGACTACAACATTGGATCAGAGGAGGAACCCCAAATGATCAAGCTATCCAAATAAATACCCTTGCAATACAAAGAAAGATTTAGATCTATTAAAAACTTACAAAGATGTATTTGCTTGGTCTTATGATGATTTGAAATCATTTGATACTAATATCATTCATCATAAGATTCCCTTGAAGAGTCGGATAAAGCCATGCAAACATAAACTCAAACAGATAAATCCACTCTTACTCCTCTCCATTGAAAAGGAGGTAAGGAAGTTGTTGCAGGCCAGGATCATAGTACCTTTAAGAGAATTTGAGTGGGTAGCCAATTTGGTCCCTGTCCAAAAAATGAATGAAGAGAAAAGGTTATGTGTGGACTTTCAGAATCTAAAAAAGGCATCTCTAAAAGATAACTACCCTCTGCCCAAGATGGATAATATATTGCAGAAGGTAGTGGGTGCAGCCAGAATGTCCATGATGGATGGATTCTATAAATATAATAAAGTTGCAGTCCACCCTGAGGACCAGAAAAAATTATGCTTTCACCACCCCATGGGGAACATTCATGTAAGCCCGCATGCCATTCAGTTTGATAAATGCATGGACCACATTTCAAAGAGATATGGACATAGCTTTCCTAGGCGAGCAAGAAAAATTCATGGTAGTCTACTTAGATGACATCACAGTCTTTTCTAAGATTGATGAAGAGCATATCCTCCATTTAAATCTCACCTTTGATAAGTGCATAAGGTACGGTCTCTCTCTGAATCCTAACAAACCTCAATTCGCTCTGAGTGAGGGGAAGTTGCTTGGACACATAGTAGTGTAGGAAGGAGTAAATATTGATCCTAAATGAGTCAAAGCAATCAAACATATTCGCTTGCCCAGAAACAAGAAAGAAATCCAAGCCCTTTTGGTGAGGATAAATTTCTTAAGGTGATTCATACCCAACTATGCGGAGATAGTCAGAGGTATTACATACATGCTCAAGAAGGAGAATGAAGTCAAGTGGAGCTCTATTCCCTGTGATTCTTTCACTAGAATCAAACAAACGTTGGTTGAAGCCCCAGTGCTAGTCATCCCCAACTATTCAGTGCCTTTCTACATATTTTCTTTCACCTTTCCACATACTATCGTTGTTGTGCTATTACAGAAAAATAAAGAAGGTTATGCAGGCCATTTCCCTTTTTAGCCAAGTCCTAAGGTATGTTGAGCTGAAATACAATATATTGGAGAAATAGGCCTATGCATTGGTCAAGGAACTGAATTTATTCCATATGTATGTGCTACAATCAGGAATCAGAACATTTGTCCCAACCATTGCGGTCAAGGACATCCTAGTGTGAGGAGACATCAAAGGAAAGAGGGGCAGGTGGATAGCTAAAATACAAGAATATGAGCTAGAAATAAAGCCTACCAAGCTCATCAAAGGTGAGGGGTTGGCCAATATTTTATCTGAATCCAACTCCCAATATTTAGGGATAATCCTGATCATATATGAAGGTAAACTAGAGGATCACGAAAGCGGAATTAAAATAGCTGAGCAGAAGATCTATGAAAATTATGAGGGATCGCCTGGGTATAAAAACATTTTTCATGACCTCTTATTCATAAGATTCCCATTGGGACTCAATAGCTCTAAATACCCAAGTCTGAGATTGAAAGCACAAAAATACATTATATCTAATGGACTAGTCTACTGGAAGGACCTGGCGGGGGTACTACTGCTATGTTTGGTGGAGGGATAAACCCATGAAGTGATTGAGGATTTCCACAGGGGATTTTGTGGAGGACACTAAAGTTGGAAGACACAACACATAAAATCTTTAAGGCAAGATTCTACTGGACCACACTATTTGGATATGTTTATTCCTAGGTGAGGTCATGCAAGAAATTCTAAATGTTTGCTAAAAGACAGAAGTTTTCTCCTCTCCCCCTGATTCCTATGCACATAGAGGAGCCTTTTAGATAGTGAGGTATGGAATTCATTAGAGAAAAATATCCACCATCTAGTGGCCAACACAAATGGATTTAACATCCACTAACCATTTCACCAAGTGGGAGGAGGTTATCCCAGCTAGAAATACTACTTACTCAGTGGTGATCAAATTCACGGAGGAGAATATACTATCCCGCTTTTGGTGTCCTTTTAAAATTATCATCGATAATGCACACATATTCAAATCTACCAAGTTCACCAATTTCTGACATAAATTTAATATGCTACCCTTAAGGGAATGGCTTGGCTAAGTTGTCAAATAAAATTATGGTGAGAGTTCTAAAGAAGACCATCACTGGAAATCAAAGGAACTGGGACTCCCAATTGAAGTTTTCTCTGTGGGCTAACCGTGTAACGCCTAAACAATCTACTGGGAAATCACCTTTTGAGCTAGTATATGGCAAGGATGTTGTCTTTCCAATTCAATTAGAAATTTTAGTAGCTAAGTTGCTACAAGAAATCGAGGAAGTGCCAAGCACCTTGACTAGAAGGATAAATCATTTGGTGGAGCTCCATGAGAATAGAGAGGAGGTGGGGATCGAATTGTCAAACTACCAGCAAAGGATGAAATCTATGTTTTACAATAAGGTTAAAGACATACCTCTCCGGTAAGGAGATTTATTTCTCAGGTGGGATGTCCAACAAGAAAATAAAGGACAACATGGGAAATTTGATCCATTATGGTTTGACCCCTTAAAGATTGCAAAACAGAGGAGAAATAACACTTACATGCTTGAAAACGTGGATGGTGAACTACTGGAAGTACATGTAAACGGCCAGTTCCTAAAATTTTATTTTCAAAACTAGAGATATATGCCTCTTTCTCATTGTAAATATCTGGTGTGTGTGTGTGTTGAAATTGTTATTTGAATTTTTTAGTTTATTATAAAAAAAATTCCTTTTTCACATAATTATATTTTGTTTAAGAATGGCTCCATGCCCAATGGAAGGAAACACTATTTATCTGCAGTTCCTCAGCACGTTGCCAGCAAGGCACTATCCCTAGTTGGAGCTAATATTGTCACTCACTGCATTGTGGGTTTCAATTGGTCAAGGTTTCCCAAGAGAGGTAAAGTTTGGAGCCACTTTCCTAGGCCATGGAAGATCTCAGAGCTTAATCAAACCCTCTCCATTTCCTAGTGCTCGGAAAGAATTTTCCAATGGTATATAGAAGTCCAAGAATGGACTTCTGGATTGGAAGTTAAAGCATGTTGAAGATCACACTTGGAAAGCCTTGAAAAACAAGAAAATAACTAAGTATGAGGAAAAATATCACATATCTATGGCCTCAGGCACAATAATCACTGCACATCACAATCCTTCATATTGATAGCCTCATAGTCCCGTAATATAGGCTTATCGACAATCGATGAGGGGCAATCCTACAATCTCGCATTATTGATGATCGTAGGGAAAGAGGGGATAACTCCCTAAATAACCTTGTGGGGTTGAGATTTTTCAATTTAGTATAAGATCAGCAGGGAAGGATGAAATTATTTAACAAAGGAAGCCAATGCAAAAAAAAGGCCAGGCAAACCATTTTCTCTCTCTTCCTAAGGGCCACGTGGAGCAATATGATTGGTCTTGATGGTTGACATAGCAGTTTCCGTCATCAATGACATGGCAGTACGAAGGACATGTGTCAAGCGGTTTTGACATTTTCTGGGGTCATATAGGCACATTTCCGGGTGACACGTGTCACCACTCATAGGGTGACAAGTGCCACCACTCATAAGGTGACACGTGGCAATGATGACATCATCCCACATATCAGCAATTGTAGTTTCCTAGGGGAGAAACTTAAGGAAAAGTCAATTTAATGCCTGGATGTCAAATTTTGAATAATAAAGAAAGAGGCCCTCAGATGCAATGTTTCATAGGTTTTATTTGATAAAGTTTTCACGTCCGTATTTTAGCCGATGTATTAAAAAGGTGTCAGTGAGGGCGATTCATGTTGTAAAAGGAAAAGGGCCCTGCATATTTGTTGATAGCCTTATCTCCAAAAGGGCTAAGCCCTTGGTTCTAGTCCCTGGTCATATGACGAAAGTCACATAAGGGGCTATAATAAATGGGGGCTAAGGGGGAAATGAAAAAGTGCAAGTTTCGCTTGTTTCAAAGATAAAACGCCCGCGGTTGAGAGACTTCATTGTTACACTACATCAAGGCACTAATAATGCAAGACAAAGGTTTAAAGGGAATGATGGGTCGACAATTATGGTTTTCAATAGTTGAATTGAGGCTTCTGTGATCCATATCACATTATGAGGAAAATATTTCGGCTTAATCACATGATAGTACATTTGTCGACGTGTTTCAAACCAACAAGTGTGGTTCATCGTCAGGTGGTTTTGAGAAGATCAGGTGGTGCATTCAAATCACAGGATCGGCTGATCCAGAAGAAGCCCACTGTAACACGAGTCTAGGAGCCATCACTGTATAAAATAAAGGCAGAAAAGATAGATATTGTTGAAGCAGTGCATGAAGCCATGCCTTAAGTAGAACAAATCCTACAATAGAGACGATCACAGGATGGGCAAGGAGGTCTTTGTATATTTTTCATCTTATGGTTATTTATTTGTTGTACTGTAATGTGCCTCCTTTGCTGAGGCATTTAATTCTGTAATATTTTGGGCCACTGAGCCATTTATGACTGAGACAACTAGTCGACTTGACAACTAAGTCTAGACTAGAGATATTTTATTCTAATGAATTTTCTTTCTCCCCTCTCCAGATAAATAGGTGAAAGCAAGATATAAAAAAGGATCATAAATTCTATATAAAACACTACATGCGATCTTTCAGACTGTATTTGTTTCTAACACATATTTTTCATAATATCAAGGAAATGGTTGTGATTCCTTCTTCAAGAATTACAATATGTGTTCCCTATGTTAAAACCCATTTTTGTTCATATTTCTTCTCAATATTCATGCAATTATAGCTACTAGAAATATTTCAAGCTTCCACATAGATTTATTTCTATTGATATGTGAATGCAAGTGTGTGTAATTATATCACAGATTCACTTGTCTCAATACTATTGATGCATATACCTGTGTGGAATACTGAAATCATATCTTTATATCTACAACACATGAATCATAGCTTTCAGCCCATCCTTCATCCATTATTTCTGCTTGTAACTCAAATACATATAGAAATCCTTAATGCATCAAGCTGTATGTGTTAAGTGTAGAAGTATTGAAGCCTTATGCTCTATGTGATGGGTTTCTCCTTCCCTTTGTCCTCTTGCATATGCCCTGCAAAATCTTATTAAGTTGTAAGCCCTTGAAGTAATCGGCCTCCATTATTTTTATGCATATTTCTGAGATCTGAACTTGGGAAGAAGTACCAAAAATCCATGTCTTATTTCTTTGGATAAATGAACCAACCCATCTCTTATAAATATATGTTTCTATAGCACAAAAGTGATGTCTCCAGTTTCTTGTAAGTCATTTGAGACACACAAATCTAGATGTGCCCAGACACTAGTCTTGTAAGAAATCCAAGGCTGTCTTTGGGAACTACAACAAAATCTCTGACTTTTTTCTTTCTCCTCCTTAAAATAAGGCCCATACCTCAATAACTCCAAGAATGTGCTAGTCTAATCCTCATCAGTCATAGATCCCAGCTTCATCTGATAGAACTCCTTTTCCCTCTCATCATAATATCTCTCTGATAGATACTTCTTCTTGAAAAGTCTCTCAAACTCACACCATGTCATTTCCTCTTCATGAATACCTGTGACATTATTTACATATTTCCACCAAAATTCTGCTTTACCTTTAAAACTAAAATTCGCCATCCTGGCCTTCATTTTCTCTGAGTAATCATGTAATATGAAGAACTTATTCCTTCCAAGTAATCATTCTTTGGCATCCTGTGACTCCTTAATTTCTTCATCAAATATAGGTGTCTTTGCCTTCTTCAAATCATTTGAAAAATATCCCCTATCACTCTTCCTGTAAGGATGATAATGATGATTACCATGATATTTGTCTGAACTAGAGATAGAATGAAGCCCATGTACATTGCCTCTCTTATTAGGTGTATCCAAGAATTTTCCATCTTTGACCATGTCATCTCTATCTTACCTGTGCCCAATATGTGATCTACTACCATATGGCCCATTAGTCCTATCCTCCTATCCATGCCTAATTCTAGGTAGTCCTTATCTCTACAAGTCTGCTAAGATCTGAAGGATAACTGCATTAACTTCTTCCTGTGTCTCCTGTGCCCTAGAAAGTCTCTCTTGCGATTGAATGATTTAGTCATTATATTATTTGCAACTTCTTATATTTGCCTTCAAACTTCTCAGAGTGTCTTCTATGTGAGGGGAGTACTTGTCACCATGATGCTCATCTAATCTATAGGGACAATCCCATGAACTATAGTCTACCATCTTGCTAGTCATCTTTCATGTTCATTGTTGTTATATTACTATTTTTCATCATATTTTTTTATGTTAAATTGTTTATAACATTTACATAAGAAACTCTCATGGGAATTGTTGATCTAAAGATGATCTGAGGTTTTCATTGACGTCAACCCAAGCAGCATCAAGGATGACCCTGAACTTCCATCGCACATTTGGAATCATCATTCATGGTTTCTTGGCTTATAACCATTACAGGAATACTCTACTCAAAAATATCTTTCTATTGGTATATAGCTCTCCTCGTAATTCCTCACGGTTTGTAAGTTATTCAAGATTGAAGTTAGTAACCCCAATTAGTGGGCTAAAACCCCAAGGGGTTGTGGCATGGAATTTATCATTGATTTTGGTCATTGAATAGTCAATGGTTAATAATTTTTAAGCTCCTAAAATCCTTCCAACATTCTCTATAGAAGCCCCTCTCAACTCTATGAAAAGAAATCTCATATATCCTTGAAAAGTAGTGATCATGGCATTTTCGCTATAGCTTTATTTTTGCAAAGTCTTAGATGCTTAAATTAAAACCCATTTGAGCTTAAACCTTGATGAACGTCATGACTAAATATTAGAGCTTGGTTCATTCAATAGCAGTTTAACAACTGGAAGGATATCATGGAGCATACCAAGAATGGTGTACCTTTGTTCAATGAAATTAATTATGCACTTTGGAAAGTCTATCTCTTGGTGCAAGGTTATGAAGTATGGGACACTGTTCAAAATGGTTTTACACCAACCGTAGATGAACAAGGTAAGAAGAATTTGGTAAATTATGCAAAATAAAAGAATATTATTATCAGTGGACTTGTTGAATATGCTTATCATAAGGTGTTGGGTTGTAAAACCACCAAAAATGTATGGGACAAGCTTGAGAATATATACGCAGGTGACTCAAATGTCAAAGAAGCAAAGCTTCAAATCTACAAAGAAAAATTTGAGCAACTCGGAATGAAAGAAGATGACAACATTGCTGCATACTTCCAACACATTGATGAAATAACCAACACTCTGGAAGGATTGGGAGAGCCAGTTGACGAGAAGACTATTATACGAAAGATTCTTAGAATGTTACGAGGAATATTCTACCCAAAGCTATCGGTCTTGGAATATAGTGAAAATATGGGAAAACTCAACAAAGAGGAATTACATGGAGTTCTCATAGCATATGAAATGAGACTTGATGATGAAGAGGGTACTTCGCATCAAGAAATTGAGTTCGATGCATCTAAGAAAACCAATAAGGAAAAACAACTTTCAAAGGCCAAGACCTACACCTTCAAGTGTGAAGAAAAGGAGGATGATGAAGAAGGTTTTTCAGATATAGAATATGCCTAGTTTATGAGAAAACTAAAAATTGGTAAGGGAAAATTCAAAGGTAAACTTCCATTGATATGTTTCGGTTGTGGTGAGGTTGGGAATTTCGCAGCAAAATGTCCGAACAGAAGTGATGGAAACTCAAAAGGAAATAAAGGCTTTAAGAAATTAAACAAGCAAGGTAAGAAGAAAGGATTCAAAAGGAACTTTTTCTCTCAAGTAGATATTTCATCATCGGATGAAGGCAGTGACAGTGAAGAAGAAGCCAATGAGAGAGTATTGTTTATGGCCAAGCACAATAAACAAGAGGTATCAAACAATGAAGAAGAAGGGTTGACCATAGAAGGATTTTCTAAGGAGGAAATCAAGCTTATAAACTAGCTCAACGCTGAGAAGATTCATTCCAATACTCTTGAAGAACAAGTTCAAGGTCTCAAAATTGAAGTTCAAGAACACAAATGTATTGAAGAGTCACTTCAAAAGAAGTTAGAAGAAAGACACCTAGAAAGGGAAGCATTAGAAGTGAAGAAGGAAAAAGTTGTCCAAAACTATGCTGACATCTGAAGGGTGTTGGAAGAACTCATTGTTATCGGGAAATCTAGTGTCCACTCGGATCCCGGATTTGTTTCCATATATCTCAATGCAAGATTAAATAAGGAGCAGGGATGTTATTCCAAATTCAATTAATTTTAATGACGCTTTGACACAACTTTGCTTTTTCAATTTTTAAGAGTTGAGAAAAAGCTAGGGATGACTCTAGTCTCCTTTGATTTCTAATGAGCCTGAAGTGGAAAGTGCTCAAATGGACCTTTTCTTTTAAAGAGTCGAAAAGGAACAAAAGTGACTACTCTGGAAAATCTAGACAGAGGGATTACCAAACCAATCGCAAAACTGCAATATACACCTTGGGGATAAATTAAAGAAAAATTACGAAGGACTTATGTACAACAGTCAATCTTCCTGAATGCTGTGTTTAGTGCATTACGATCAATAAGGCGGAAAACTCGGCTTCCTATGGATAAAGGATATAAGCCTATTATGGTCTCCCAATATATACACAACGGTACAGGGAGCACAAGTCCATGCTAGCACTTGTCATATCAAGGAGGAGGAATCACCCAACCTTCAATGAAAATGATAGTTACTAGTTTTTACGATGCCAGAACACGTCTTTAGCCTAGACCTCTAGATGTGTTACGTTAGGTTCCAAAGCATTGTTAGGTTCATTGAAATTTATTTTAGAGTTGATCTTGTTTATAGTTTTCCTTTCAATGGTTCACCAGGTGATGATGATTTTGAAATTCCTAAAATGCAATCTACAATGATAAACAATCTTTGTTTATTTTGAGCAATGAAAATCCTAGCTACTAGGGAAATAAGATTACAATTCTTTCAAACAAAGAGCAAAGAGCACACACTAGTGCATTTTCCTAAATCATTTTCGCACAGAAACTAAATTCAAATGCAAATGCATGTATTTTTTTTTCATTTTCCTTAATGTAAAAATGACAAAAAGGAAAACTAAATGCAGCAAAGATCTGAAATGTTTCCTTCAAAATGACATTTTCGACAATTTCTTCTTCAAAAGAGAAAGGAAGACTAAATGACACTTTTCAATTTTGAATAAAAAATTGTTTTGACACTTCGAATACAAACAAATCAAACCAAATACACGACGAAAAGTTCAATTGACTATCCAGGGAAGGAAGAATCCATGACACTTCTCTTTTTGACACAAAACGATAATTACGACACTTTTTGCACCAAAGCGACAGATCGATTTAAGCAACTTTTTGACGAAGGATTGTAAATTATGGACAAATACACAAAAACATTTACTAATCCTAATTTAATGGAGGCTGATCTATGTGATGCAAGTAGGCTTCAGTAAGGAGAAATTGTTCATAAGTAGCAAAACAACTAAACAAAACTGAAAACAAGGTAAAAAACCCCCAATTTCTAGAATCGAAATAGATTTAGTCAGTCATCGCACCTGGGCTTCATAGAAACAGGGATGCATCACACTTTACACACTCGGGAGTTGTGATGCATACTGGGTTACAGCGACAGACAGTGCAATGGGCTAGAGAGCTCAACTGAAGTGGGTTTTGGCTCAGATGTGCAACAGTTTTCAATGAGTTAAGCTGAGCTTTGATGGAAAGTAAAGAGAAAAGTACAAAGGAATGTCTTGAGAGGTTACTGAGCTACCAAAAAGGCATCTAGAATGCTTGTAAGTCAAATGTTTAATTCATAAACTAAACCAGAGGTTAACTGAAGTAGCATTCATCTACTACGCAATTGCAGGGCAAGAGCAGTATGAAGGCTACCTGGCTGACTTCAGGCTTTGTCTATAGTTCATAAAATAAAAAATAACAACAAACAAACATCTATTCATTTTTTTCTCCCTCCCTGGTGAAGTTGCCAATTTGTTTATGGGAAAACTAGTGTGTTTTGGAATGACTAGCCCTCTAGGTTTGGTAGCTACCTTAGAAACAATAGTTTAAAGAAATTCAAAGGTTCCTTCTATGTGTAATAGGTAAGAGAAAGATAATGGAGCCAACCTGGAACTTCTGCTTAATCCCTTGCTTGATCTCTCTCTCCCTTGACAGAGCTTGCAACTTCTCCCTGTACTTATCTCGCTTGGAGAGTACGTGTAGAAACACAGTAACAAATAACCGTCAAAGCATATTGATCTATTACAACATAAACATTGCAGACTCATATATATAATGAACAAATGATAACATTCACAAATGATAATGTTAGTTCCTAAATATACCTCAGGCTGAGAAATGAAAATCTAGGGTAACATCAAACCATGCTTAACCTGGTAGCTAGCCTTACCAAGTCGGGAGAGGACTCTCTCCTTGTCAATCTCAGGAAAATATAGCAAATGAGGCTTGAGATTACTGATGTAAGAATCTAATTTTAGGCTAGGTATATGCTCAGAGGAGTTTGATTGAGTTTTATGTTGGTTTGTTGGATCAAATGTTAAAGGCAATTTTGGGTCCAGGGAATGGACTCAGTCTTGCAGAGGTTTCTGTGGGGGGAGGTAGGAAAATGTTTTATTACTTTGAAATAAGTGGAATGGAAAGTCTTAAGAATGGTGAGGAGTTGGAGAGGGCATGAAAGTATCAGGAATCCTCTTTAAACAGTTGAGAACATGTAAAACCAAATAAACCCTAAGGTAGAGCACTAGAACATCAATGAATTCCACCTTTATACTTGATTTATTTAGTTAAGCTGAAAAGAGAGAGATTATGGCACACATAAACACATGATAACTTGAATCAAAAAAGGAAAAACAATACTAAATCACCTTAGCACAAGAATCCCACAAAATGCTGCAAACCCTGGTCTATTTCCTTGTCAAATTGCAGAGATGAATGTACAATAATTCTCAAAGCATTCACAAGAGTCCAACCCTCTGCCATAGTCCAACCCCTACACCATGAAATTCATAAAATATATACATTTTCGCATCCTTGTACTAATGGAATTGAGCTCATCCATTTTCTTCAAAATAGAAACAGTTACATTAAACTTGGACAGAATTTCTGAAAATAGATGTTGAAGATGAACGCGTACCTATTACAAAACTGAAAGAGGTTTTTGTAGATAATTTCATGTTGGAGAAATTATTCTCTCAAATTTTGGAAATTCATTTCCAGTTGCTCGTAATCTGTTGCACAAAATCATCTCTAAACCAGAAAATCATTAAAAAATTAAATCTGTGAAAATGAGTTGTAAATATCTAGTCACATATCCCAATTCATGACACTTGTGAATAAATTGAAAGATGTTTTTGGTATATGGCTCGTTTTTAACAAAAACCTCCTTGTGTTTTTCAAAATTACTTTCAATCTGTTGTAAAATGGCACCACACTAAAATGACTAAAACAGTAAAATAAATGAAAAATTTGCTTTGTTTTAATGCAGGATCCAAATATCACTATATATCTCCCACATAGTATCACCTATGCATAAACTGAAGGATTTTTTTGTTATTTGGTATGTGATGGAAAAAAACCTCTTTTAGTTTTGAAAAATTCCTTACCAATATTTCAAAAACTGATCTTGTACCAAACTTGTCATTGTGTGCAGCAACTGACCTCAAAACATGCATAACCAAGAATCACTCATTCATTTCGATCATATCTTCTGATCCGGAAACCAGTTATGGGAATGTGATATACTGTTGGAAATATTTTTCTGAGATTCTTCTAATGGGAATACTTAGGATATGATTTGCACTAAATATCATGTGCAAAAAATCTCTAAAAACCAGACATATTAAGAGCCCATTTTGATCCCTGGTGACAGGCTACGAAGACTGGAACTAACATCAGCCTTATTGGGGATGGAAGCTCCTTGGAGGTGTCAAGAACACTATAGACCAAGTGCCTCATCCATTGGTAAATACAGTCAAACAACTACAAACTCAAAACAACTCATACCAATCCAAACTGAAATGCTACCTTTGGCAGCTTATTTATTTACAAATCTACCCTACTTTGTTGCAAAATTGATAGATCAAGTACCACTATAATGCTAGATCAACCAATCAAGTAACTGTGACAAGGATGTTGCTTGAAAGTGCTTCAAGTAGGACAAAAATGTAAATGTTGACAACCATCCATGCATAAACTAAATTTGGTTGTGTGAAAGACAATCTGACTTATCATTCAAACTAAAAAAATACTCCATATATGCGACAATAGGATCAAAGAAACCAGAGTCTATTTTCTACCCTAACTCCTCAACATAGACCTCCAACTGTAAACTATCAATGCAAACATCAACGGGTAGCTCTATTGTTTCTTGTTTTGAAGGAGGGAGAGTTTCCAAGAACTTTTTGGGATCTCAGAATTCATATGATTGGATCTGATCATTTAAATATTGAATCTCCTTCTCAATTTTTCAACAACTAACTCAAAGAAACCAGTTTTAGCTTTAGGAGGAAACTTCGAAGATCTCAAAAATTAAAGCAATATAATGAAAAATACTTCATCAATTTCAATATCCACTAACTGATGTCTAACTTCTTCTAAAACTTCACAAAACACAGGGTTTACCACATACCCTACCATTTTATTTTAGTGCATGAACGGATCAGTGAGCACTGGAATCTCTGGATTTAGTTGGAGTCTCCAGGTGAATTATTCAGCCTTCGTATGTGTCTGACTACTAGCCACCATTAGTAATTAGATATTCAACTTAAATGATCTTTCCCAAAGAAGATCTGTCACCTCTTCCCCAGTATGGTCACCACTATGTTAGTGCCTAAATCTACCTCAGGCTGAGAAAGGTAGGTCTAAGGTAACATCAAACCATGTTTAACCTGGTAGCTAGCCCTACCAGGTCGGGAGAGGGATCTCTCCTTGTAAATCTCAGGAAAATATAGCAAATGAGGCTTCAGATGACTGATGTAAAGACTAATTTTAGGCTATATATATGCTCAGAGGAGTTTTATTGAGTTTTATGTTGGTTTGCTGGATCAAATATGAAAGGCAGTTTTGGGTCTGGGGAATGGACTCAGTCTTGTAGAGGTTTCTATGGGGCGAGGTAGGAAAATGGTTTAGTACTTTGAAATAAGTAAAATGGAAAGTCTTAATACTGGTGAGGAGTTGGAGAGGGCATGAAAGTATCAGGAATCCTCTTCAAACAATTGAAAACATGTAAAACCAAATAAACCCTAAGGTAGAGCACTGCAACATAATGAATTCCACATTTATACTTGATTCATTTAGTTAAGTTGAAAGGAGAGAGGTGATGTCACACATAAAAACATGATAACTTGAATCACATAAGGACAAGAAATACTAAATCACCTTGCCACAAGAATCCCACAAAATGCTGCAAAACCTGGTCTATTTCCTTGCCAAACTGCAGAGATGAATGTACAATAATGCTCAAAGCATTCACAAGTCCAACCTTCTAACAAAGTCCAACCCTTACACTATGAAATTCATAAAATATATACATTTTCTCATCCTTGTACTAATGGAATTGAACTCAACCATTTTCTTCAAAATAGAATCAGTTACATTAAACTTGGACCGAATTTCTGAAAATAGGTGTTGAAGATGGACTCGTATCTCCTAAACCATAGCACTTGTTACAAAAATGAAAGAGGTTTTTGTATATAAGGTCATGTTGGAGAAAAAAATATCTCAAATTTTGGAAATTCGTTTCCAATTGCTCATAATATGTGCCACAAAATCATCTCTAAAACATAAAATCATTAAAAAATTAAATCTGTGACAATGAGTTATAAAGATCCAGCCACATATCCCAATTCGTGACACTTGTGAATAAAATGAAAGAGGTGTTTGTTATATGGCTCATTTTTAACAAAAAAATCCTTGGGTTTTCTACAATTACTTTCCATATGTTGTAAAATGGCACCCCACTAAAATGACTAAAACAGTAAAATAAATGAAAATTTTGCTTTGTTTTAATGCAGGCTCCAAATATCACTACATATCTCCCACATAGTAGCATATGTGCATAAAATGAAAGAGGTTTTCGTTACTTGTTATGTGATGGACAAAAACCTCTTTCACTTTTGGAAAATTCCTTACCATTTTTTAAAAACTAATCTTGTACTAAACTTGTCATTGTGTGCAGCAACTGACCTCAAAACATGCATAACCAAGAATCACTCATTCATTTTGATCATATCTTCTGATCTAGAAACCGGTTATGGGAGTGTGATATACCATTGGAAATATTTTTATGAGCTTATTATTATGGAAATAATTAGGATATGATTTACACTGAAGATCATGTGCAAAACATCTTTGAAAACCAGACATAGTAAGAGCCCATTTTGATCACTAGTGACAGGCTGCGAAGACTGGAACTAACAGATAACATTCACAATTGCACAATCATATGGAAGAAAACTTGAATAAATTTATTAAATATAAGGGAGAATTACAACCTAGTTTTCTAATCCAACATCATCCTCCCAGCATCAATCCCTCTTCACCTCATGAAATAGCAAGATCACACCAACAATACAATGCTCTTTCCTCAATTACAAACTATCGACACTTCCTTGCAATTCACCATATTCCAACCTTTAGATCTCTTAGATGAGGGATCCATTTATAGATGTGTGCAAGTGTGTGAGTCATCTCTAGGGTTTTGATTAGTGTCATTCCACTTGTTACAATTGGTTCCACTTGGAGATTTCTTGGATCTCTTACTCATCCCTGGGCAAATTCAGAGAGGCAAGTGTCATAGGAGAAGTTTCTAGAAGATTCCATGAACAACCACCTAGAAAACTATCTTGGACATTTTTCCATCCTTGCCCATCACACCCTATAGAAGGCCTAATCAGTATGCATCACACTTGGGCAGTGTACCACTGAGTATGCATCACACCTGGCTAGTGTAGCAATCAATATGGTTTAGTTTAGGCCATTTTTGGATGGTTTCTCAGGTGGAGCTTTTGGTTAATGATGTAATCAGATGACCATATTAATTTAGGGTATAAAAAAACTCTTTTAGGGGTTGAAGAGCCATAGTTTATTGACATATAGGTTTGGGGCTGATGTGCCCAAATATGTCTATAACAGGGTGCTTGATCGACGATCCACATTGACTCACGCTGATTATTGTCACAACATTCACATGGTAGCCTCTAATAGCCTCCAATAGCCACCGCCGATTGTGATATGCCGATTGGATCTGGACTGTTGATTGGCTAGATCCGACGGCTCTTGCGCATCGCTCTTTTGAGCTCTGATAACTCTATTTTGGCCATTTCTTCATATTTTTCATGCCCGATAGTGTAATCCACCTTTTGTAATTTTTTTCATTATGTGATAGTTTTTGACATTTGAAGAGTTAGAGGGTTTTTAGGATCCATTTTGGATCACGCCTTCTCACTGAAAAAGCTTTTGAACCACCAAAAGTTGGTTTTTAAGCATCAATCAAGTGAGGGTACAACTTCCTCACTTGTCTAATCTCTATCCATCTTGCACTGCTTGGTTTTGAACCTTTGAGTCCAATTCTCAGGTACTCAACATTCCCTCTACGTGTAGATCTCAGCTTCCTATCCAGAACTATATCTTCTTGCAACGCATTGAGATATTTAGGAAATAGATCATAAATAGAAGGAAATTGACTTTGCTCTTCGGGATATTAAACCAATGAAAGTTCAAATAGTCTCAAGTTTTTTGCATTAATGACTGAATAGATATGCATATACACTAGAAAATCAAGGCAAAAAGTGTTTTCACCAATTTTCTCAAGTATCTTGAAAGGCCCATACCTTATTGGCTTTAGTTTCTTACCTTCACCTTGCATTCTATCTTTGTTGATGTACAGCCAGAATTGATCACCAACTTGGAAGCTATGCTCAATTCGATTCTTGTCATGCCTTGCCTTGTACTAGGCCTGGCTTCTCTCCAGCTGTTCTTGCACTGCCTGGTGAATTTCTTGGATCTGTTCAGTGAACTTGTTTGCTTTGTCCAAATCACTATGTCCATCAACTACTATGTCTTTACTAAATACCAAATCCAAGGGAGACTTTGGTGTAAAACCAAAACAAGTCTCAAAAGGAGATCTTTGTGTAGAAGAGTGCTTGGCACAGTTGTAAGCATGTTGCACATAACAAAAATGTTCATCCCAAAGATTTGGATGCTTGCTGCTATAACCCTTGAGTAACTGGATCACTGTCCTATTGACCACCTCTATTTGGCCATCTGTTTATGGATGAAATGTTGTGCTCTTCTTCAATCTGGTGTCCATCAATTCTTATAGACTTGACCAAAACATCCCAAAAAATCGGGAATCTCAATTAGATACAATGGAAGTGGGTAACCCAAAATGAACCCATACATGCTGAAAGAACAACTTCGTTGTTTGTTCAGCTGTAATCTACTTGTTACAAGGTATTAAAATACACATTTTTCTGAACCTATCCACAATAACATATAAATAATCATGACCTTTTCTAGACTTCGGCAATCCCCTAGCAAAGTCCATGGAAACACTTTCCTAAGGATGAGAAGGAACTGGAAGTGGAGTGTACAAGCCTAGCATTCTATTGCTGGGCTTGATTTTAGCATAGATGGTAGACCCTTTAATATATCTAGAAACTATTTCATACATTCTTGGCCAATAACAGAACCTTTGCAGCTGTGCAACTGTTTTAATTACACCAAAATGACCTGATATTAGAGAAGTATGTGCTTCTCAGATTATGTTAACTATTTCAGTTTGAGGAATGCATAACTTTCCCAAATTATATAAGAGTTGGTCCTTAACATGATAATCCAATTCTTCCACTTGTTTGCCATGACTTAGAGTTTCATATACATCTTTAAAATCTACATCTTGAGATATTTGTTCAATGTAGCTTTCATGCAATACTGAGTTATGCTTAAGTATAGCAGATGCATTTATGATTGGTCTTGATAGCATATATGCAACCTTACTGTGTATGCCCTTCTTATATCTGATGACAAGATGAAATTGCTGTAGGAAACCCATACACCTATAATGTCTTGATTGTTGCAATTTAGTTTGTGAGTGCAAATATTGAAGTGGTTGATGATCTATATGTATGATTTCTTCTTTGCCGATTAGGTAATGTTTCCACTTTTTCGCACTCTATACTAATGCATACAATTCTTTATCATATGTGGGATAATTAACTACTGCAGAAGTGAATGTCTCAGAATGATAACATATGGGTTTACCGTGTTGCATGAACACTACTCCCATGACATAGTCACTGGCATCTATTTCAATCTCAAATGGGCGTTGAAGATCTGGTAGTGCTAGTATTGGTGTTGTACTAATTTTTTCTTTCAAGGTGTCGAAGGCTTTCTGCTGTTTGCATCCCCACTGAAACACCTTGTTCAATCATGTTAAAGCATGTAAGGGAGTTGCAATCAAGGAAAAGTTAGAAATAAACTTTCTCCAATATTGTGTTGCTCCTAGGAAACACCTAACTTCTGTAGCAGATTTGGGTTTAGGCTAGTTCACAATGACTTCAACTTTAAAGAGATCTATCTTCAATTCACCACCCCTTACAATATGACCCAAATAATTCAAAGACATTTTTCCAAATTCACATTTTAATAACTTCACATAGAGATTTTCTCTTTTCAAAACATCTAAAGTCTGCTTTACATGCTTCAAATGTTCTTCCCATGTTTTACTGAAAACAAAAATGTCACCTAAATATATAATTACAAAATCATCAATAAAAGGTCTGAGTACATCATTCATAACTCTCATGAAAGTGGCAGGAGCATTAGTTAAGCCAAAAGGCATAACTAGCCATTCATATATCCCTTGCTTTGTTTTGAAAGCAGTCTTCCAAGCATCTTGTTCTGCTACTTTGACCTGATGATAGCCACTACGCAAGTCCAACTTGGAAAATTAAAAAGCTTCTTTTAGCTGATCTAATATATCATCAATGTGAGGAAGAGGATAACGATTCTTGATCGTTATTTTATTCAGTGCTTTGTAATCAATGAACATCCTCCATGAACCATCTTTCTTCCTCACCAACATTATTGGAGATCTGCATGGTGATGTGCTTGGTCTTATGAACCCTTTATCAAGTAGCTCTTATACCTGCTTCTTGATCTCTGCACTCTCTAAAGCTGATAACCTGTACATTCCAATGTTAGGAAATGGAGAATCTTGCTGCAAATGAATATCATGTACTATTTCCCTTTTGGGTGGCGGACCCTTAGGCTCTTGAAATAGGATATCATAGTCTGAAACAACTTTATCTAAATCAGCTTTCTATTTAGCATCACAGCCTTCAAATATATTGGTTTTATCAAGGTTCCTTTCCTTTACAACCATTAGTAAAAATTTCTTGCATAAATTTACAATTCTTTTCATCTGCCCTGAGTTTACAAGAGTGTATTTATTTTTGAGTTTATGAGCTCTTACAATGTATTCTATTCCATCTTTAGTGAGTTTATACTTATTTTCAGCTCTATAGAAAATGGCTTTTATATCATACAAGTAAGGACTTCCTAAAGGAATACCACATATATCCAAGGGAATTATATCTAACTCAACCTCATATACAAATTTTGGCCCAATAGCAAACCTAAGTTTACATTGTCTAGTCACTTGTAGCTTTGCTTTATCACATACCCAACATAATGGATATGGCTTCTTGTGAGGTGTTGTTAGTAAGCCCAACTTCTTTACAATTGTTTCAGAAATCAAGTTTACTTGTGAACCACTATCAAATAAAGTATCAATATTTTGGTGCTTGGAAATAACTCTAATATGAAAAAGCTCATGTCTTTTCCTCTCATTATCTTCATTATCAATAGATTGAGTAGAATTACTTGTAGATGCTTCAAAATTTTTACCTTTTATACCTGTAGTTATGACTATTGTTTCATCACCTGAGTCCGACCCCAAGTCTTTCTAAATAGCAGTAGCAGTCTTCTTCTTCTTACCAAAGAACTTCTTTGGTTTCAACTTCGAATGCAAAGACCAGCAGTGTTCATCATCATATCCATCCTTCTTGAAGTGAGTGCATGAAGGTTTGTCTTTCTATACAACGTTTACCTTCCTCTCCTTTCATTTTTGCTTCTTCTTTTCCTTGTTATTTCTTGTAGAGGGTTTTTATGATCCCCTAATCTCTTGGTTCACATTCTTGCCTCTAGCCTCTAGATGTGTAGCCTAAACTGATACATCATCTAGGCTAGTGGGGTCAAACATGAGAATGGTGTGCCTCAAATAGATATGTAGACCACCTATATACTTCAGCAAAGTTTCAAGTGAGTCTAGAGAAATGCATAGAGTTAAAGATATTTTTCTAAATTCCTGGGTATATCTTTGTACACTTTGGCCCTTTAATTGGTGAAGAGTTTGCCAACTCATCATTGTTTGCTGCATATAATCTAGTGCATAAAATTGTTTTTTAATGGTAGAAACAAATTCATTCCAGGTAGAAAGAATTTTACCATGTTTCTTCAAATCAGCTTGTGTCTTTCCTTCCCACCACACTAGGGCAGTTCGTCCAAGGTGAAAGCTAGCTAGCTGAATCTTTCTCCTTTTTGAATCGATGTTCTACACCCTACAATATACATCAATCTATCTAATCCAGTTATCTAGATTTTTTTAATTTAATTCTCCATCATAGATTGGCAAGTCAAACTTTACATCTAATTTAATCAAAGATGTTTTCTTCTTTTTCTTTTTAGGGCTAGGAGATGAGGATGATGGTGGTGATGGTGGAGGAGATGATGGAGGAAGCTTTTCCCCTTTCCCTTTGCCCTCTGGGGCATGTAGAGAAGGTTCCTCTACTCCTTTATCTTGTTTGGGTGTCGAAGTGCTTTCACTTAGACCCTTCTTGAATTCTCAATACATCTCTTCTAGCATTGTTCTCATGGTCATGAAACTGTCCATGAATTGAGATTTTGATTCCAATGGGACTTGTTTTGCCATTTTCATCCTAGGATAGACTCTTCCAATTTTTGGATTAGCCTCAACCAGTTCTCCTTCTCCTAATTTGAGTGTTGACCTAGTTAGCATTCAAAAATCCAGCACAAGCTTGTCTAACCTTAGCAAACCTAAAGCTCTGATACCACTTGCTCTGAAAATGAGACCTTAGAGTAATATTAAGGTATTATAGACTCATGTGCATGGATTTTCCTACATTACTTAGTGTAACGGATCGATAAGATTGAAAATAATATAGGCAATGAAGTAGTTAAAGAAACATAATAGACAAACACACATAACACAACAAGTTTAATATGGAATTCACCCAAAACTCTTGGGCTACATCACCTGGTCTAGCCTTTAGTGGTGACCTGTCTACTATGTCTTCAAGAATAGAGTTTTATAAAATGTGAGCTCAAATTGAGTCTCAATAGAATAGATACAAAACAGCAGGAGTTTGCTTGAATCCCTCAAGCCTCTCTGAGTACACAGAGTCTTTCTCTCCTTCTCTGGCTATGTTTTCTCTTTGTCTCAGCATTGCTTGTCTCGTTTCTATCATTCTATGGATTTTTAAGCCAATCAACATTGTCTGTTTGTTTCCCCTTCTGTGCTCTTTTGGTTCCGGCCTCTGCCCGCTCAAATCCCCTCTGAGCATTAAGAAATCATTGCTAAATGTCTTTAGGGATGGTGGCCACCTATTCTGTAATGGAAGGGACCATTGGCAATTTAGAACTCCCCAAAACAGTCGTTCTCTGTTTACACAGAGAAATACAAAAAACACGGGAAAATCCACACAAACATGGTCTATCGGAATTCAAAAATCATTAATTCCACCCTATATTCCCTTTGGATCCGTCTTTGGGTGCAATCGCAAGTGATTGTTGATCAACGATTATTATTGATTTTGGGTGGCTTATGCACCTGGGGATTGCCTACCTGAAAAGGGTGGTTTCCTCTCTTTGGTGCCTAGCCATGTGGCAGCTAGTGTATGGGCTCGGGCAGAGCCCAGCCAATACCACTTACCACCCGTGGCCCGCCTGAAATCCTGCTCATTTCAGAACTCAAAACATATACCGTTGCGTCTAAAAACCATTTCGGGTTCGTGATATCACCCAATTCGCATTTCCTTTGGTTTTTATTTATTTAACAAAAATGCTAATTTACATTAAAAAAAGCCTTTTTACAGAACTCAAAGGATATATATTTTGGCCCATAAGACCCGTCGGGTCCAACTTTATCGCAGTCGCATTTTTTATCGGCCCCACTCCTTTGCATTGCACCGATGCAATATTGCGATATCACAATCGCACATCGCATAGTCCCCATGCCTTTGTATAAGCGCTCCAGTGTATTTTGCCGATGCGATATTGTGGGTTAACTTCGGTTGTCGATCTGCGTGCTTGATCGATGGTCCTCATTGACTCGCATTGATCATTGTCGCAATGTTCACATAGTAGCCTCTCATACCCATCACCGATTACGATATGCCGATCGAATCTGGACCATTGATCGGCCAGATTCGACGGCTCTGATGCATTGCTCCTTTGACCTCCAATAACTTTGTTTTTAGCCATTTCTTCATGTTTTTCATGCCTCATAGTGTAATTTGCCTTTTGTAAGGTTTTTCCTTATGCGATAGTTTTTGAAATTTGAAGACTTAGAAGGTTTTTAGGATCCATTTTGGATCGATATTGTTGCTCGAATTGTTGTAGCACCTCTGTCGTTGTGTCCCAAATTTTGTCATTGATCTCATGGAGATCACCCACTGTTAGCATCACGGGATCAACATGCGTCTGGTTATCAGACATCTATTTCTTTCACTACCCACCTTGCTGCTCATATGCACGTTTCTTTAATATGAATAGAGTGGTTTGATCCTCACTGCCACCTCCTCCTTGCCCTGACAACTCTTTCTCATCAGTGTGGTGGGAAGCAGACTTCGCCTTGTCTTCTACGTCCTTTTGTTCGCGTTCTTCTTGCTCTGTTTCAACGCACTCCATCTCCATGTGGGCCTTCTCTGCAGCTGTCGTATTAGCCTCCTTCTTCTTTTGCACAGCCAATGTGTGCGCTGCTTTCTTGGTGGCATCCTTCTACTTCTACGCTGCAGAGATTTCTATGCCTATGCTTGTTCCGGCATCCAACTTCATAGGCCTGCACCATTCCTGTGGCCCAAGTCGCACAACTTCCTAGATATTTGTATCCATTGCCATATAAGGCAATGGGTGCCATTTATGCTCAAGGTCTTTGTGCGCTTTGATCGAGACCCTATGAAAATTAGCTTTGAATTCTTCATAAGTTGATAGCTGCACATACAAGGTGGGAGACAACCTCGGTCACTTGTTAACCTCCATATACATATCCATATCCATCATAACCCAGAAGACCTTTGTCTCCTTAATGAGCTCTGGATCTTTTGAGGCCCATAATGAGGCAAATCATGCTGCCTTGGGAAATTATTCTTTGTGCGGAGGAATCTTCTTTGTGTGGAGGAAACTCACTATCCTTCAATAGCTTCCAGGCAACCAAAACAATCGAAAATAATATCGAGGCATAATGAAATGTCCTTCTTTCATCCTGGGCCTTACGATAGTTCGCGAGTAACTCCTGACATAGATAGTTGTAGTGAACCCCCTTCGTGCACTAAGAGGTGAGTGAAATGACCACCTCAGAAACTTCATCCATGCGATATTTTCTCATTATTTTTCCTTCTAGAATCTAGGTTGCCAACTGAACTACCGAGTATGATATGGAGCTGATAGAGTACCTGCACGACTTTTTAATCAGACCAAAATACTTCTTCATTTTATCTGCCAAATCTTTCTTTGTGGTTTTTCTACCAAACTCCCTACCAGGGTTTGCACCCTTGCAAGGTAACTTAGTGATCCTATGGATCAACATGTCAGTGATAGGGATAGGCTCTCCTAGCCATAGGCACCCATCGTACACCAGCGCAAGGAGCTGGTGCACACAAACTATATTAATGGGGGTGTGGTGATAGTGCGGCACCAACAACATATTGAGCAACCCTGAATACTCAAAACTATGCACCCACTTCATGGGCTCCAATGTTGTAACCCCCATGTCTTCAAAGTAGGTTTTATGCATGTCCTTGTGAGTCTCCAAGTGTAGAAACTTTGTGTGGTCTGGGAGGTCCCAATCTTCAATTTTGAGCAATGGAATGTGCGCCAGCCTAGGACCCTCGAACACAACTTGCTCAGGCAACAAAGGTGTTGACATTGAAAATTTTCCCATATCAGGATCCTTCCTGACCTTAACTTTTCCTTTGCGTGGAGAGATATACATAGGCAACCTTGTCATAGGATATACTCCTTTGGCATCAATATCCTCCATTCCATGGAATTCTTCCTCCTCCAAGTCCATTACTTTTTCTGGTTGCTTATCCTTTTTCTACTTTGCCTGTGTTTCAGTATGCTTCCTCGATGACATGCGCCCTGGCATTGAATTCTTTGATTTTTCCTTTGCGGCTGGTTTCTTTTCCTTTGAAGTAGGTTGCTTTTCTTTAGCCATAGCCTGTTTTGGCCTAGGTGACCTCGGTGTTGTGGGCATCATAGGTGTAGCCTCTAAACTAGACACTTCTAGTCCTGGCACGTTAGACACATTTGCTCCTGAACTCAATGCTTCAGTGAGGTTAGTGGCAATCATTCTCTCCATAAATAAATATTGGGCTACAGGAGAACTATTTGCTAGTGACAAAAATTCTTCCAAAATGCTCAGCTCATATGCAGTAGACAAAAAAATTCACCAACAAGTCTTAGAGCAAAAAGTGTTCTCTACTAGACCGACACATGTAATTTATAGGGGTTTTTGAATTCAAATCCAACCATTCCCCCGAATTTCTAATAATAAATGTTGTTTTGGCAACAGATCTTCAAATATTTTTGCCTTAATTGTCGCCATCCCGCTTCTCCTAACTACTCCTTGGCCATCCCATCATGAATAGTGACTTTAACGGTCATTTTTTTGGCCGGGCTACATGGTATCTTCCACCATGGCACAACTTCCCAAGTGAAGCTTAAATTGTTGCACCTTTATCACTCTCCACATAGCCTACTCGATGCCTTATCCTCCAAGCCGGGTAGTGTAGTTTATAGTCCTGTGCCCCCTTGCAATTACCTGGAGCACTAAGACTATCATGTTGCCATATAGTCATTGCATAGGATCCCCTATATAGAACTTCAACCTGCTTCGATTCACTCCTTCCAGGACGGGTTCCCCATTCATCTTCACGAACTGAACTGCGTCACCATCTGTAATTTCTTTGACAATATATGGCCCTAACCAATGCATCTAGAATTTATCTAGAAATTTAGTGAACTTATTATCATATAACAGGACAAGATTATTTACCTTGAATGTGCGAAGCTTGATATCATGATCATGCCATGTTTTTCACATTCCTTCTATACTTATTGATGGAATATTTTCAAAAATCAATCTTCTTCAAGCTCCATGAGCTGCACGAGTCATTCTTCCAAGGCCTCATGATCAGTCATAACCATAAAAGTTGTTATGCGTAGACTAGGCACAATGTATTCCATCGTCATCACGGCTTTGACCCCAAAGACCAATTTGAACGATGTTTGTCATGTGAGCTTCTTACAAGTAGTCCTATAAGCCCATAGCACTGCAGGTAGGTGTACATCCCAATCATTCCGCTGCGGGTTGCAAATCTTCTTTAGTGTGTTCTCCAAAATCTTGTTAAAGGCTTTGTCAATTCCATTTGTCTACGAGTGATATGTTGTACTCTTCTGATGGTAGACTTGGAACTCCTCAGTCAACACGCTGATTGTTTCATTCAGAAAGTGCATACCCATATCACTCATCAACACTTTCAAGCATCCAAACCTTGTTAAGACATATTGAAACAAGAATTTTGTAGCCATAACCCCTGTACAATCCTTAACAGGTTATGCTTCTACCCATCTGGTTTGATATTCCATCGCAGTGATAATGTAATGTGCACCTGTTTTCAAAACGCCTAATAAAATCAATCGCCCACTTCTCAAATGCCTGCAAATATACCTGAGGATGTAGTGATAGCTCATCTCTTCGTGACGGTCTACCAGTTCTTTGACATGCGTCGCATGCCTTACAGTATACCTTGGAATCCTTATGCAATGTTGGCCACCATAGACCTGCATGCAAAATCTTCTATGTAGTTTCCTTGCCTGCATAATGGCCTCCCCCAGCTCCCCCATGAGCTTCAACGAGAACCTTATCATGCTCAAAGTCCAGAATATATCTTCGTAATATTTCTTCGGCACCAATTTTTTACAAATGTCCTACAATGACTGAAAAGTTGGCTGTTGTTGGGTCATTAATATGCCATTATTATTGTCACTTGTGAACATTTATTCCACCCATTTCTACCATTCTTCATCATGTCATTTATTATAATTTATTATATAAATCCATTTTATGATGATTTATGCTCTTATATTATTTATTCTCCTTTATTTCTAATAAATTGATGATTATGCATGATTTTATCAATGATACTTCTCATAAATCAGTTGTAACATTATTCACCATTTTTAGCCTCCAAGGTAACTTCCAGATTGAAGATTTGTTTTTTAAAAGTGCCAACTCAGAAATTTGCTGGAATAAGGAGTGAAAGTTTTGCGGTTGAGATTCTGAGCAAATGAAGACGAATCTGGAAAACCTGGAACATGGATTTTGTCCAGAACGGGCCCAATTAACTTTAACAAAGAATGGTTTGCCCAAATTCGGCTTGTACAGAGAGAAACACAGGGTTCTTTGAGCACGATTTTCTCAGATTTGTTGTTGTGGCCGTCCTCCAAATCTCAGCTGCAAAACCAAATTCGCCTTGCTCTTGTTGGAAGATAAATGGAAATATATTTTCTTGTTGATCAATTGGTTAGAATCAATCCAATTTTGTAAAAGAAATCATGTTGTAATTATCTATGTTGTAACTGCTCTCTGATCTTTCTCTATTTAAATGAAAACAAAGATCAGAGAGGGGATGACTGCAAGAGGACTTCGGGATGACTTTGGGGATTCGAATGATGGAAAATTGATGATTTGAATTAGAGATTCAGAAGCAAGGATTCATGATAGGATAGGAGGAAGGAAGGATTGTTTTATGCTGTAAGTCTCAAAGCTTCAACTATTGTAATGATTTCACCATTTAATAATTAATACATAATTTGGGCATTGCTGTTCACTCTTTTCCTTCTGAAGTAACCCAGCAGCGTCCGCTAGCGGCTAAGGGCCCAGCCTCTGGTGGAGTACGTTGCTGTTGTTGTGTATCATATCTTTACAATTGTTGTTGTATCATTATACTGTGATTTATGCGTGGTTTGCTTATCTTTATTACTCGGTAATCTGATATATCTTTCATATGCTATGTTATGCTCTATTATGATCAATGCGTTAATGGTCTTTCTCAGAAAATTTGTGTAGTGACTCTGCACCGTGTAATTGGATCTCTTTAGAGTTGAATCGCGTGTTTTAGTCTTAAACTAGCTATTTTTGTTACAGATCATCAGTGTGAATGTTACTATCATTGGATCCATGTAAAATAACAATTATTGGAACTTGAAAGTAATGTTACTCTGTTTTGAAACATAGTTATATTATCCTTCATTCTCAGATTACTATATTAATGTGAGGCGTGCATATATGGTTGATTATTGTTGTTCTATAATTCATCAATGAGTGTTTGTTCCATAAGTTTATTTGCCATTCCAGTTTCTTGAGGGGGAAAGAATGTTATTCATGAGTGTGGAATCAGTGGTTTTGACTCGTAGATTTAGTTCTTTTTGATTTGTGTTCCATTTACTGTGTTCCATTTTCTATTTGCTATTCTATTTGACTTTCTGTCTTCTATTTACCATTTGTGCTTTGGTTGTGAGAGAAGGTCTAAGGCCTGTGTGAGCCTCAGCAGTCGCTGCCTAGCTCCCGGACCTATGGTCCATGCTTCTTAATTTCCTTTCCATCAGTTTCTAGAAGGGATGGGTTATCGCTTCCGCACCCTTTGACTATAAGCTGCCTTGTGTGATTTTATCCTTTTGAAGCAATTTAGTCATAGTTTTAGCATTCCGTCTACCCTTGTATTTTCTGAACGCTATACTACAAAACATTACTCTTGAGTAAATAGCCGCCTCAGACTGAGTACACTCTTGAAATAAAAAGTCGTTCCTGGGTTGACAATTAATGTGAGGTAATTAGGTGTTAAAGATACCCTTTTTATAGCTCCACACCAATCACCAATGCTGTAGCCCTTTGAAAGATGTAAGATTCTTTTCATTTCAGTAGTGAGCCTACCAGGCGGAGTCGTCATCAGTAGGCAAGTGGCTGGGTAGATGAACATGTCCACAAACTCACAATATGTGTAGGGAGAGAGGTGGACTTCATGGAAAACTGAGGTCCAGAAGATAACAGATCTTCTCTCTCCTTTTGAGTCCCGTCCCTTAAGAGGAACTTTGAAACTATCAGGGTGATAGTACAGCAACAGATGGTAAATGTAGGAAGTATACTTGAACACTCTTTCTCTCTCCATCACCATGAATTTCTCATGTATTTTGTTTGCTATGAAGGTGGCATAGTCATACATGACAGCAGGGGGCTGTCCTGGAGTGAACATGGTTAATAGCAGAAACACAGTTTCATCCACAAATTCTCCTATTTTGCATCCTAGAATGTAGCAAATCATGTCTACCAAGAGCCTGTCTGTTTCATTGAATGAGACTTGATGATAGGGTGGAGGATGATCGGCCTGGCACTGTGGTTCCATAAACAACTGACCTACCCTTGATATTTCTAAACTAGAGAGCTTTGCACCCTTATCAAGCAGAAGTTTCATTGTAAGAGGAACCAGAGGCTGAGGTGGCTCAAAGTTCAGCATTTCATTTATGGATTGAGGAGTGATGTAGAACAGCACAGACCCATCTGGAGTGAGGATTGCTCTCTGATTGGGGTCATAGTTTTCACGACACAGATGAATGAAATCAGGCAGCACATTGATTGATGGGAGGTAGTAGATAGGCATACTACATTGCCAGATTCCCAGGATATCAGTGTTATTTCTGTGATTGTTTATGAAGTGACACACAGTTTTAAGGTGAGACTTGAGGCCCATCATGTCCTTGATCTGGAAGTCCCTGTCTGCCAAAGGAAACCACTTTAAATCCATGTGTGGAGCATTCAAGGGAGCAATGATGAGAGCCACTGGAGCCTCCATCTTTCAACTGTTTCTATTGTGATTATAATTTAGGTGTATGCAGCAACATGTAATAGGAGTCTGGCTCTGAGGCTTTTGTCAGAATTATGGGGACTGAGTTTTATCTCAAACTAACCATACTGTGTATAGTTTATGGTAAAGCAACGAATTAGCAGAATTTAGACAAGTTTTTTTGAATGAGTTCGCTGGAGTGAAAGCTCTGTGGTTAAACTGCAGAGGGAACAAGATTGATGTTTTAGCCACAGGAGCAGAATTCGCAGAGGATTTTGACAAAGGGACTGAATGGACGAGCAATTTAAAGAATTTGTCGGTATAAACAAACTTAAAATGAGTTTTAATAGTGAATTTGCAGAGGAGGGCAAGTTGTCGGGTTACTTCTTGAACAGGGGGTCAATAAGTGAGTTTGCAGGTGGAATTTTGGGGCTAGAGTGCAATTTAGTTTAAATTCGAGCTCCTTAGTCAAATTTAATGGCGAAATTCCTAAAAACAGGGTTTATGAGTCAACTGTGGGTAAATACCTGTCTTTATGGCGCAAATGATAGCTAGCAGGGGTGCCTTGAGCTATGGAGCCGAGCTACGGAGCGCATTTGCAGGTTGATGGACTGTTCAGGTTCTGGAGGTGATTTGGTCATGAAGTTGCATGCACGTTCTTTGCGGGCGCAACAAATAGAAAATAACCAAAATAGTCGTTTTCACGATTTGCTAACAAATTTTGGACATTTTAGCACTTGGCGCTTTTCGGGGATGACGTCATCATGACGTATTTTTTGTCGCATAGCGGGTAAAGAGGATGACATCGCAACTGACATGGATGATGACACGGCACATGACACGGTGGCGGGGGGTGATGTCAGCAGATGATGTGGCACAGGTGCACGGCAGTGGCGGGAGACATGGATGCAACGTCATGCGGTGACGTAGGTGGACGGACAGAGTGGTAAGCGGTTTCCATAAGACCGCCTTTGGTACGGGGGCGGTAGCTATTAGAGGTGGCCCAATGCAATCAGAGGGCGACAAGTGTCCCTGTGTATGACGGTGAAACCATCGACCATTGGGTACTAACGTACTGTCGTCGGGCGCGTTTGATATGGATTAGGATCGTCGGATTTGTGGAGGGCGATCTAACGGTGGATAGGAGGGCGATGTGATCGGGCTTTAGCAGAGGAGCAAGTACGATAAACCTTAATTTTTCAAAGGTTTCGGGCGGGTTTTGAACTTTGGTTATGGGTTTTATGTATGTTCGGCGCCAAGTTATGGTTTTTTGTTTAATCAAACATTAAACGAAACCAATATAAAATGTATGCGCGTGGGGTTATTAGTATGGTTTAGGAGGGGGTTCAACTGTGGTTATTCATTTAACCTGAGGTTAAATAAACCCGACGCTTTACACATGAAAGGGCTATTATTAAAGTCCCAAATGGACTTAATAATCCCCCAAAACTGTTATATGGCTATAGTTGCCAATGGGTAGGGATATTCATATTTTTTGGGTTTTTGATATAGTTTTTGTATGATAGGGATAGGGAAATACTTTAAGGGAGCTAAAATAATAAAGTTAGATGTTAATATGACTTTATGGATTTGAAAGTGCATGGATAGATGCTAAGTTTGTAAAGTGAAAACTTAGACATAAGAAAATGAAAGGAGTATGGAATGATGATTTTTACACAAGAAACGTGGCTTCTTTCCTTAAGTAAACTCAAAGTTTAACTTAGCACTTCTCCTAGAATGAAGTGAAACAGGACTATTGGGCAGATCCCAAGGTCCTTGAGGGGATGTTAGTAAAATATTTTTGGGGAATTATGGGGAAATTAGTCAAGCTTTCATTGTTCTACAGTCCAACCACTGCCATGGTACCAATGTTATTGATGAGATGGGTCCTTCTTGAAAAGACAAAAAATAATTATAACCTTGCTTCTGCAACCTCAAACTACCTACTCAGCCTAATACACCTAACATTTTTTCTTCCTTTTGATTGGGTGCGTTTAGAATAGTAAACTCTGCTTTTCTTTCTTTTCTTTTGACTGCCCTCCTATCTAAATGTACCCTTATCTCTTCCAAGGGCCCAGATTAAGTAGTTGGGCTCCTTAATTTCTCTACCTATCTACTCATCTGCCAAGCTTGAACTGTTTGGACAGATATTCATTCTCTATTATACAACAACAAATTTAAATATGGAGTGGCCCAGATTGAACTGTTGGGCCATCCATCAAGTGTGATAAGTAGCAGTGTCTTCACATTGTGAACTTGCAATATAAGATAGCAGTGGCATTTTGACTGGCCACTTTCTTGGTCTTTTGGTTTGGGGTTCATTTTTGCTATTTTTCTGACCAAAACATTTTCTTGCCTTTTGATTATTCTTTTAAGGCATACCCTCTTTACATTTTTTAATTTTCTTTGTCTGTATACAAAATATGGAACCTCTGCAGCATGCAAATATGAACATATTTGGCACTTCCATAGTCAATCATGAAAAATGAAACCTATTGGTATAGGAACCTAACAACTGGCTCAAAATTGCCTAAACAATTTTTATTTTTGGTTATGCAAGGTTGAGCTACAACATATCCTTTGGAGTCTTTCGCCCTAGCTTATATGTCTAGTTCCCCAGTGCCTCAGTTTCGTCGCCATCACCCTGTCTAGTTAATTTACAACCATCAACCAACAACTATGGGCCACTTTGCTAAACCAGTCATTCTTGTTGATTTCTTTGATGATTGTATTGAGCCTTTAGAGGAAGTCCTGGGGAAATATAAGAAGGCTTCTTTGGTCAAAAATGATTTATCCAACCCAACGTTGTTCTTAGATTTGAGTTCAGAAGTATATATGTATTCCATTACAGTCCCATCTAGTGACTCCCATCCAAGGATCAAGCTTGAGTTCCATCCATTGTAGTGGTCCACACTTATGAGATTGTGGGATTTACATGTCTTCAACACTACAAGTGAGGCTATGACGTTGATCCGAATCGGATCCATAAATGACTGTCATAGAACCGTGACCAAAACAGGTCAGACAAATCCTTGAAGAATCCAAACCACAGTCAAAAACACCTTGAACCAGTGGCCATGGCAGCAGCGTGGAACGACGAGGACCTCGGTCAAAACGCGCTGACCGAGGCCCATGGAAACTGCGCAGGAGGTCAAAATAGACCCTAGGAGCCTCGAATCAGGAAAAGGAGCTGGTTTTCGATACGTGTTAGCGCTAACGCGCATCGCTGGGCAAACAGGGCCGAAATGGTAGAGCTTAAGCGCTTGGTCACGTTGGGAGCTAGGGGAATGCCGGCGGAAAAAGGTAAAAAGCGCCAACATACAATGGTGGGACCCACTGCCTGGAAACCGACGGTTTGATCGGGATGCCCTTGAACGGGATGCCCACTAAAGCTGGACCGGAGACGTAGCCCTGGACACTAGGGTGAACTCCTTATTAAAAAATTATTTGTGTCTAGTATTGCTTACTGTATTTCTCTGTTGTCTTTCCATTCAAAATGTCTGTGTATTGGCAATCTGATCGATCCGTTGTTTCAATCACACAGAACACACACCAGCACATGAGTCTATAATACCTTTGTTTATTAAATCTTCAACTAAGGTCACTCATAGGGTGAGAATCAGATCAAGTGGTATCAGAGCTCTAGGCTGTAAGGTTAGACAAGCTTGTGTTGGT